>PVKP010031016.1:0-27368 GCA_004027715.1 Plecturocebus donacophilus
CTTCTCCGCCGGGAATCTCCCGGTCTGTGGGCAACAAAAACTCGTCGGAAAGTGCGGCGTCCACTCGTTCTCTGCGCTTTCACTGGGAGCTACATTCCTGAGCTGTTGTTAGTCGGCCATCTTGGATCTCTCCAGCTGCTTTATTTATACTACTACTTAATAAAAAAAGGAATGTTGCCAGCACTTGGGAGTGAAAAAAAAGGGTGTGGGGGAATGAACTATTGATACATGCAGTAACCTGGATGGGTCTCAAAATAATTGAGCTAAGTGAAGGAGCCAATTGTGAAAAACAATATGCTGTATCATATGAAATTCTAGAAAAGCCTGGAAGCAGGTCAGTGATGGCTTTGAGCTGAGGTGCTGGGGTGTGGGATTGATGGCAAGTGGGGCAGGAGAGAACTTTTGGGATTAAGGAAATCTCTATATTTTGATTATGGTGCTGATATCAAGGGTGTATGCATTTGTTAAAATCCATTGAACTATATATTTAAAATGGTTATTATATATAAATTATACTTTAACAAATTTAATTTTCAAAAAATGGTTTCAGCCTGGGCATGGTGGTTCAGCCTGTAATCCCAGTACTTTGGGAGGAAGCACGTGGATCACCTGAGGTCAGGAGTTTGAGACCAGCCTGACCAACATGGTAAAACTCTATCTCTACTAAAAATACAAAATTAGCTGGGTGTTGGTGATGCATGCTTGTAATCCCAGCTATGTGGGAGGCTGAGGCAGGAGAACTGCTTGGATCTGGGAGGCGGAGGTTGCAGAGAGCCAAGATTGCACCATTTACTCCAGCCTGGGCAACGAGAACGAAACTCTGTCTCAATCAATCAATAAATAAATGTTTCATTTTCTTTGACACTCCTCTCTTCAAGAGGCTGCATCTCTGTTCTCCTTGAATCTGGGTGAGTTTATGACTGCTTTAAGCAAGAGAGGATGGAAATGAGTCTGTGTTACTTCTAGGCTAGGTCATAAACAGTCATGCAGCTTCCTCCTGGTTCTTTTGGGATACCCAAAAGAAGCCAGCTGCCATGTAAGAAGTCCATCTCCTGTAAGAAAACCATGTTGGAGAGGCCAGGTATAGGTACTGTGGTCCACCATTCTAGCTGACCCCACCTTATAACCCACAAAGTGCCAGACATGTAAGCAAAGTCATCTTGAACTGTCCCAGTTGGCCCATCCATCAGCTAAGTATTGTTGAGTTAATCTCAGCTGAAGTCACAGGAGCAAGAAATCACCAGTTACTAACCTACAGGATCTGTGAGCTGCAATAAAGTAGTGGTTTCTTTATTTATTTATTTATTTTAAAAAATTTTTTTGTAGAGACCAGGTCTCACTGTGTTGCTGAGGCTCATCTTGAACTCCTAGGCTCAAGTGATCCTCCAGCCTCGGTCTCCCAAAGTGCTGGGATTACAGGCATGAGTACTGACCCAGCCTGGGTTGTTGTTTTAAACTAATTAGTTTTGTTAGTATATTAGTTGTTATTGTACAACAAATTAGTCCAAAATTTAGCAATTCAAAACAACAATAATCATTTATTATCTCACAGTTTCTATGGATCAGGAATTTGGGAGCAACGTCACTGGACAGTTGTAGCTTGTTGTAACTCATGAGGTCAGATGTTGGACAGATTCTATCTCTGCCTGAAGGAGCATTCTAGGCAAAGTGTGGAGCAATCAAGCTATTTTGCAATTATAGGACAGTTGGATACTTTCCAGAAAAGGGGTAAAAGCAAGGTGCTATGGAAAACCTAATCCAGTCTTGAGAAAAATTTCCAGAGGAATTGAGGTTTAAATTAAAACTTGACAATGAGCAGGAACTTGACAATGAGCAGGACTCATTGAGTGGGAGGGCCTGGGACAGAGGACGTTGCAAATACAGAGGCCTAGAGGTAAAAATGAAGATGAGTTTCCAATGGAGTAGAAGAGATTACCATGGTTGGGTAATAGGTTCCCAGGGATATGAGAGGAGTGAGCCAGGAGGCTGGAGAAGCAAGTAGGGACGGATCATGGTGGGTCCTCAGCCATGCGGAGGATTACAGGCTCTGTGATGATGACAGAAGTTCACTCTGGCAAGTGTGAAGGAGGGTGGGAATGGGCAGGACAGGGTCAGGTTCCAGGATGAATTCCCCTGACCACAGTTTCAATCTTTCTTTTGCCTAAGGGCCATTCAGTTGGTTCCAGCTTCTGGTCCAAGATACATGTCTCAGGCTCTGCCCTTTGCAAGACTGCAGTGACTGACAAAAAGAATGACCTCATCTCTTTGACTCAAGTTGTCAGCTTGCCTAATCTCTGGAGTCTTCTGTGACTCAGGTGAGATGCCCACCTCCACACCAGAAAGTAGTCTATGAAACTACCATTACCACAACACCAGAGAACATGTGGAGAAATACTGCTTCACATAGAACAAGGCAGTATACATTCTAACTTCCATATTTTAAGAAATGTATTTGTTTGTGGAAAGAAAAATAAAAGGACATTTTCAGGAATATCTACCAATATTAGCAAACTCAAGGTAGTGTCCTGTGTTTTCAAATAAGGAAATAATAAGGTTGTGAATTACTCCCTACACACTTCATATGGTTTTGAGAACATACTCTTTTTCCCTATGTACAGCACACTAGCTAAGAAACCATTGCCAGAAGACCACATTCTTATTCCATGTGAATGAAATGTCTAGAAAGGCAAATTTACTGAGACAGAAATTGAGAGACTTCAGCTAGGGCTTCAGCAATAGGGTCACCAGCACGGGGACTACCTGGAGACGAAGCTGTCCAAGTGAAACCATGAGCAGTTGAAAGGGGTATTGCAGAGAAGAATAGTCGTTGAACCTGAAATTGAAAAATCCTTCTTCTATCGAATGCCCCTGACTTTGGGAACTACCCACTGAGGCATCTGGTGAGACTGAGAGATAATACTTTTCAGAACCACATTTTGTTGATGCTTATTTTGTTTAAGAACATGAAATTTGATGTCAGTTCAGGTTTCTGAAGCTGCTTACTGGTTGTGTGACCTTGGACGAGTTACTCTACCTTTCTGTATCTCAATTTCCTGGTCTATAAAATGGATGTGATATCGCATACGTCTCAGGGCTGTTCTGAAGATTAGCGGTCCAATTCCTGGCACATAATAGGTTTTCAATAAACTTTAGTTCTTCCTTGTAGCCTTTTAACTATTATGTGGGAATGCTGGAAAATAGGAGAATGTGGAACTCTTCTGTGTCACATTTGCCATGTAGCCAGAGAGGGCATTCTCCACCTGGTTAGTGTCATATTTGATGGGACCCAAATATGCGTCTCTGACCCAACTCTAGGCCTGCACACACACACTCAGCATCAGTTAGATGGCTCACAGCCACACCATGCCCCAAACTCATTATCTTCCACTCCTGCCAATTTGCCCCTCCTCCTCAAGGTTGTGTTCCATATTTAGTAAATGACACCAGCCTCCATTTGGCTTTGCAACCCCGAAGACTGGAAATTGTTCTAGACTCTTATTTTATTTTTTTTGAGACGTAATCTTGCTGTGTCACCTAGGCTGGAGTGCAGTTGCACAATCTTGACTCACTGCAACCTCTGCCTCCCTGGTTCAAGTATACTTCTGCCTTAGCCTCCCAAGTAGCTGGGATTTCAATGGTGTGCCACCACACCCAATTTGTATTTTCAGTAGTGACGGGGTTTCACCATGTTGGCCAGGCTGGTCTTGAGCTCTAGACCTCAAGTGATCCGCCTGCCTCAGCCTCCCAAAGTGCTGGGATTACAAGTGTGAGCCACCACGCTTGGCCCATTCTAGACTTTAATTTTCCTCACCTCCAGATCTAATCAAGCTTCAAGTTTTGTTAGTCTCCTAACAGATTCCACTGGCCACAGCTGGAGTTTAACGCATTCTACAGTAGATTTAACCCAGTCATTAATTTTCATCCATAAGTATTTTGGATAATAATATTTGTTGAGCAGCTACTATGAGCTAGTCACTATGTCAGGCTCTCTCTTCACTGTCTCCTCCCTAGTACACGTCCCAGTCTTCCCTGACTTGACTGATGAAATAACTTCCTACCTAGTCACCCTGCATTCAGTCCTTTCTCCACATTTCTTCCACAGACCCAATTCCCTTGATTAAGACCATAAATGGCTTCCCACAGATCTATTAGGAAAGAGTTTCTAACATGGCCGATAAGGCCCTCCAAGATGGAGGCCCACCCAGGTCTAGGTCAGGTCCCCTTGTTATATGCTCCAGTTGGGTTCCCCAGGAAACACCCTTACATGGGGATTTGAGTGCAGGTAGTTTATTAGGGAAGTAGTCTTAGAAAACTCTGGGAGGAAAATGGGGAGAAGAGGAAGAAAATCCAAGTGAGGATATGTTAACAAACAAGTTACTGGGAGATGGGTAACTGGGGCTTGGTTTTACTGAGAACCCTGGGAGACAGCAAAGAACATGCTCAGAATTGTCCTGCCCAGAGGGTGAGGAAGCTGGGTGGTTAATTCTCATTTATGATTGGTTGAGGATGCTCCTGAAAGCATTGATTCCTTGGCCCCAATAGCCTACAGGGGCTAACCATGTCCCTACCCACTGCAGCCCAGAGAAGTCCTCACTCAAGACTAAGTGTTGCAGGAAGAAGCTCTTGGCTTGCCTGGTGAATGCTGAGGGAACATGGGCAGCCACTAGAGTGACCACAGCTTTCAGAATGCACTTGACCTCCCCTTTGTAGCTCTCTTTACCCTTGAAATGAACTCATTCTGTGTCAGTCTTTCCAGCTCATCTCTTAGCTCTGTAAGGGTGTAGACCATGTCTGTTTGCTTCACCATTATACCATCAGTGCCTAGCACAGAGCCTGACATGTAAAAGGTGTTCAGAGATATTTAGCGAATGTTCGGATAAATGAATAAATGGTTATTTTTTCCAGAAAGTAAACCAGGCGTGCCATACTGTGAGAATGCCAGAAAGTAGTACCTGATGAGTAAGTTACACATGCATAATAAAACTTCTATGTTATTGTGACATCTGAATTCACATACATCACTGATTTTCTGGAATTTAACTTTTAAGTTCAGGAGTACATGTGCAAGTTTGTTTTATGGGTAAACTTGTGTATAGAGATTTGTTGTACAGGTTATTCTGTCACCCAGGAACCAACCCTCGTACCTGTTATTTTTCCTCCTCCTCTCCTTCTTCCCACCCTCCACCCTCTGATAGGCCCCAGTGTATGTTGTTCTGCTCTGTGTGTCCATGTGTTCTCATAATTTAGCCCCCACTTATAAGTGACAGCATGTGATATTTGGTTTTCTGTTCTTGCCTTAGTTTGCCAAAGATAATGGCTTCCAGCTCAGTGTATGTCCCTGCAAAGGAACATGGCAAACTAATGCAGGAACAGAAAACCTTGTTCTTTTTTATGGTTGTAAGGTATTCCATGGGTATATGTGTACCACATTTTATTTATCCAGTCTACCATTGATGGCAATTTAGATTGATTCCATGTCTTTGTCATTGTGAATAGTGCTGCAATGAACATATGCATGCCTATGTTTTTATAATAGGATGATTATGTTCTTTTGGGTATATACCCAGGAATGGGATTGCTGGGTTGAATGGTATTTCTGTTTTTAGGTCTTTGAGGGATTGCCACACTGTCTTCCACAATGATTGAACTAATTTACACCCCTACCAACCTTGTATAAGCGTTCCTTTTTCTCTGTAACCTTGCCAGCATCTATGTTGTGACTTTTTAATAACAGCCATTCAGACTGGTGTGAGATGATATCTCATTGTGGTTTTGATTTGATGATCAGTGATGTTCTGCTTTTTTTCATATATTTGTTGGCCACATATATGTCTTTTTTTGAGAAGTGTGTGTTTATCATTTGCCCACTTTTTAATGGTTTTTTTTTTTTGCTTGTAAATTTGTTAAAGTTCCTTATATATGCTAGATATTAAACCTTTGTCAGATGCAGAGTTTGAAAATATTTTCTCCCTTTCCATAGGCGGTCTATTTACTCTGTCGGTAGTTTCTTTTGCTGTGCAGAAGCTCAGTTTTTGTTTTTGTTGCAATTGCTTTTGGTGTCTTCATCATGAAATCTTTGCCTGTGCCTATATCCAGAATGGTATTGCCTAGGTTGTCTTCCAGGGTTTTTATAGTTTTGGGTTTTACATTTAAGTTTTTAATCCATCCTAAGTTAATTTTTATATGTGATATTAGAAATGGGTCCAGTTTCAATTGACAGTAACAATATTCATTGACAGTAACAATGGTTATTGTTACTGTCAACTTTGTTATAGAACAGGTATTTGTCAGTGTGTGGCCTTACTTCTGAGCTCTCTATTCTGTTCCATTGGTCTATGTGTCTGTTTTTGTACCAGTACCATGCTGTTTTGGTACCCCTGTAGTATAGTTTGAAGTTGGGTAGCAGATCCCTGATATTTTTTAAACAATACCCAGTTGAGCACTAACCCTCAAGCTATGCAACTACTACAACAGAATATTGGGGAAGATCTCCAGGATATTGGACTGGGCAATGCTTTCTTGAGCAGTACCCCACAAGCACAGGCAAGCAAAGCAAAAACAGACAAATGGGATCATATCAAGTTAAAAAGCTTTTCCACAACAAGAATACAATCAACAAAGTGAAGTGATAACGCACAAAATGGGCAAAGATATTTGCAAATAACCTATCTGACAAAGGATTAATAACCAGAATATATAAGGAGCTCAAATGACTCTATAGAAAAAAATCTAATAATCTGATAAAAAACGGGCAAAAGATCTGAATAGACATTTCTTGAAAGAAGACATACAAATGGCAAACAGGCATATAAAAAGGTACTCAACATCATTGATCATCAGAGAAATGCAAGTCAAAACTACAGTCATCTCACCCTGTTAAAATGGCTTATATCCAAAAACAGGCAATAACAAATAGTGGCAAGGATGTGGAGAAATGGGAACCCTTGCCCACTGTTGGTGGGAATGTAAATACGTACAACCACTATGGAGAACAGTTTGAAGGTTCCTCGAAAAACTAAAAATTAAGTTACTGTATGATCTACCAATTCCACTGCTGGGTATATACTCAAAGGAAATCAGTATGTTGAGGAGATATGTGCACTCTTATGTTTACTGCAGCACTGTTTACAATGGCCAAGATTTGAAAGCAACTTAAGTGTCCATCAGCAGATGAATGGATAAAGAATATATGATATATATATATACACACAGAGTACTATTTAGCCATAAAAGAATGAGATTCAGTCATTTGTAGCAACATGGATGAAACCGAAGATCATTATGTTAAGTGAAAGAAACCAAGAACAGAAAGACAAACATTTCATGTTCTCACTTATTTGTGGGGTCTAAAAATGAAAACAATTGAACTCGGGAGAGTTCAACCATCCCCACCTCCCCTCAGTCCCCCACTACCCTTCCCAGCCTCTGGCAACCATCCTTCAGATGGGCTTCAGATGTGCTGTGGGGTGGTGTGGGGATGGTGAAATTGACAAAGCCTGGTTTAGAAAAGACCACTTACAAAAGAGTGACTATCATGCTGGGATGGCAGAAAGTATATCATGCTGGGAAAGCAGAAAGTAAAGTGTTCCATCATAGTTAGAAAGAATGAATAAGACCTGCTATTTGATAGCACAACAGGGTGACTACAATCAATAATAGCTTAATTGTACATTTTAAAAAATCAAGAATGCACATTCCTATAGCTGTTTAAGTTTAAAAAGGGGGCAAAGTGGCATTTATTTTTGTATGTTCATGGGATAACTCATGAATATCCCCCATGTACATCATATGACTTTCTCTGAAACTAAAAAACTTTGCACTTCCCTTAAAACTTTAAATTTAAAAAGGCTCAACACGGTGGTGGGCATCTACAGTCTCAGTACTTGAGCAGATGAAGAGGATCCTTTGAGCCCAGGAGTTTGAGGCCAACCTGGGCCACATAGTGAGATCATGTCTCTAAAAATAAGTAAATACATAAAAGCTTGCTTTTAAATGTTCTATATCTTGATTATGCTGTTGGTTTCATAAGTGTATACATATGTGAAAACTCATATGACTGTTACATATGTGGAGATATCTATGCTGATATGTTTGAATATTTATCCCTACCCAAATCTCATGTTTAATTGTCATCCCCAGTGCTGGAGGTGGACCCTGGTGGGAGGTGTTTAGGTCATGCGGGTGGATCCCTCATGGCTTGGTGCTGCCTTTGCCATAGTGAGTTCTCTTGAGATTTGGTTATTTAAAAGTGGGTGGTATCTGCCCCCACACTTCTCTCTCACTTGTTCCTGCTTTCACCATGTGAGGTACCTGCTCCCCGTTTGCCTTCTGCCATGTTTAGAAGCTTCCTGAGGCTTCCCTGGAAGCCAAGCAGATGCTGGCACCATGATTCCTGTAAAGCCTGCATCACTGTAAGCCAATTCAACCTCTATTCTTTATAAATTATCCAGTCTCAGGCATCTCTTTATAGCAAAGCAAGAGCATCCTAATACATACAACTGTATCTATATCTACCTATGTATCTATGTTTGTATCTCCAGAGAAAATAGCTTTGTGCAATACAAAATATGTATACATAATATCTCCCAAGAAATAGATTTCCTGCTGGTATCACAAGAATTTATTTTCTTCACAATTTCCTGTCCTAATGCTTATATTTGAGGGGGAAATACAGTATTACTTTTCATTATCACTTATTTTTGACACAGAGGGTTGTCAGAAGTTGACAGGTTTTAATAACTGTAGTCTAGAACCACTAAAAGCTTAAAACAGTGGTTCTTAACTAGGGTAATTTTGTCTCCCTGGGGACATCTGGCTATGTCTGGAGACATTTTGAATTGTCATGATGAGGGAAGGGATGCTACTGGCATAAATAAAATAAATCTTGTGCTACTGGCATAAATAAATAAGAACTTGCTTTTGGATGTTCTATAACATTTGTGGTATAATTAGTGGGTGGAGGCCAGGGATGCTTTAACCATCCTGCAATGCACAGGATGCCCCCAACAATTGGCCTAAATTTCAATAGTACTGAGATTGAGAAAGCATGGTTTGGAAAAGACCAGTTACAGAAGGGTAAATATCATTGTGGGATCGCAGAAAGTAAAGTACTCCATCACTGTTCACCCATTCTTCATCTGCTCTTATAAATAATCAGAGGCTCCATTCTGAGGGAGGACTAGTCATTATAATGTATGTTCCTCTAGGGTAGAAATCAGATTTTGAATCATAGCAGTAGCCAGAGGCCCTGGTTCTGCAGTCACTCGGGCTTAATTCTGTTGTCAGCAATGATGAGGAGAGTAGCTCCATCATATGGCTTCCTGGCTTCATCATTTTGACTTAAAAAGGATGTATAAAGAAAAGTAGGGGAAGTGTATTCTTCTGCTAGGTCTGCCACAGACTGGATATAAACAGTAGAAAGTGATCCTGATCAAGGTGCCATCAGGATTGATGTTTGAGGAGGGCTTTCTTCCTGACTTACAGATGACTGTCTCCTTACTGTGTCCTCACATCGCCTTTCTTCTGTTCACATGAGGAAAGAGAGAGATCCCTGCTAGGTCTTTCTCTTCTTATGAAGATACCAATTCTGTTGAATTGGACCATACTCTTATACCTTTCATTACCTTAATTGCCTTCCTGAAGACCATGCCTCAAAATACAATCACATTGTGGGTTAGAGCTTCAACATATGAATTGGGAGGATACAATTCTATCTCTAAGAGGAACATTACAAATAAATATGAGATATAATGATGACTGAATTTGGAGTCTGATTCTGTAAATGAAATGTTAGAAAAAGGGTGCATATTGATTACTTGAGGAGAAAATTTTGAAATTTTCTCTCCTAACCACTTTTTGGGTTAATTACAGAAAGAAGCAAAGGGTTGAAACCAAAACATAATAAACAACTTTTGTAACAGTGAAGTCATGGAATGGGATGGAGAAACAGTCACTTCTGAGGGTTAAAAAATGCCAGAAGGAATGCATGTCTGTGTATCTATGTGACCTTGTCTATCTATTAATCATCTATGTATCTGTATGTGGGTGTACACACACACACACATATATACATATATATATATGTACACATTTCCAAACAGATCTAAAGTCACATTATTACTTTGGAGGCATAAAGTATACTAAGTATAACAAAGTTTGTAATAAAATATAATATGTAATATATCTCATATTTATTAGCTAGAAATATATTTTCTTTCAATTACTAATTTTTTTTTATTTCTCAACTCATCTCTGTTATATCATATGTGTCAAGAGCCATGATGCATATCTACCCTGAAAAACTGAGATGTTAGAGGCCTGTTTGTAAGAGGCCCCGAGGGCTTTGGGGGTGGAGAAATGGTAGAAAGGGGCATTTAGAATTGATTACCATTATTCTTAATATATTATTATTATCATAATAATTTTATATATCTCATAGTGCCATACGTATATAGATATATGAGACTATAAGGTAAAAAATTTCCAGTTAAACATGGCAGAGTTTATCTCCTCTTCCTACTGAAACCTCACTAAATGTATATGTGTGTGGTGGGGTGGGGTAGGTTTGGGGTGGGATAGGTGTGGGCTGTGGTATACATCCAAAAAGACAGAGAACTGGAAAGGAGCCATCAGCAAATGAGAAATTTCAGAAAAAAAATTTGGAAAGTGGAAAATTAGTAGAGGAGAGAAACATGATTTTGAGTAGAAGAGGTTACTATGTGAGAGCTTATAGAGGACACAGGACTTAAAGTGGTACCAGTAGCATGGAAGGTAAGCGAGGTGCAGGGATTGCTTATATGGTTGTTTGGAGCTATTAGAGCTGAAGGACCTCTTCCCCTCTCTGTTGCTAAGCAGGTACCCTCTACAGGTGACAGAAGACAAGTTCTCTGGAGAAAATGAACCAGAGACAGCCCAGACAGACTCAGGGACACCACACATGTAGGGATGAGGTGGAGTTGAATTTATCGCAGGTGGCTGAAACATGCTGATTGGAGGAAATTCAAGTAATGAACAGTGAGATCCTCAGCCTTCTTTCTCAGACCTTGTCACAGAAAGACCTTACTACCAAATAGCAGCTAGACATATGCTGCCCTCCCCAGCAGGCAGGAGATTGGAGGCTTTTTCTCAAGAGAAAACACCTCTACATACTGACATTTGAAGCCTCCAACACAAAATAGTGAAGGAAATCCAATTATAATAGTTGTGCAGTAGACCTAGAGAGTAATCACCCCAACTGGAGCAGGAGAGTTGGAGGGTTCTGAGAGGGAGATTGCCAGGAAAACAATGGAGTAGAAAGATTATTTGATATATTTAATATCTGGAAAATAATAATAGGTCTTTGATAGACCCAAATAAGCATTTGTATAGATTCACAGAAAACTGCAACTGAAAATAACAAGGCAAGTATTAACACTTGGGAAAATAAAATGTTGTTCAAGAAAGGAAATATAGTCATAGTATACTACCTGGCTCAACATTTCATAATATTTGCATGCATTTTTGTTATGTAAATAGTGACTAATGATTTAAACAAAAATTGGGAGGCTAGAGGATGGAGTAAGTGAAGTTAGAAGTTGTTGGGTAACTTAATTCTCATCTACCGTAATAAGAAAGTAATTTATGTTAAAAGTAATATTTCAAATTAGTGAGAAAGGTATATTTAATAAGCAGTGCTGGAATTTCTGAATACAATCTATTAAAAGTAAAAATTAGACTCATTATAAAATCAATATTTAAATAATTCAAGTACAGATATTCCTTAACTTATGATGATATTATGTCCTGATAAACCCATCATAAGTTGAAAATGTTATAAGCCAAAAATGCATTTAAGGGCTGGGTATGGTGGCTCACTCTTGTAATCCCAGCATGTTGTAAAGCCAAAGTGGGAAGATTGCTTGCAGCCAGGAGTTCAAGACCAGCTGGTTAGCACAGTGACATCTAGTCTCTACAGAAAATTTTAATTATTTATTTATTGTTTATTTATTTTTTATAATTTTTTTCCTCAGCCTCCTCCCTCAGTTCCTACAAAAAATTTTAAAAGTTAGCCAGGCATGTTGATGCGTACCTGTAGTCTTAGCTACTTAGGAGGCTAAGGCGAGAGGATTACTTGAGCCCAGGAGTTTGAGGTTATGGTGAGCTATGATTGTGCCACTGCATTCCAACCTGGGTGACAGACAAAGACCCTGTCTCAAGAAAAAAAAAAAAAAAAAGAAAAAAGAAAGCATTTAATATACTTACCTGCCTTAAATGTGCTCAGAAACTTACATTAGCTTGCAGTTTAATATAAAGCCCATTTTATAATGAAGTATTGAAAAAATCTCATGTGATTTATTAAATACCATATTGAAGTAGTTTCTACTGAAGGTGTATTGCTTTCACACCGTTGTAAAGTCACAACATTATAAGATAGGTATTATTAATTTGAACATCGTAGGTTAGAACTGTTTTAAGATAAGAGTTTTAAAAATAACCTTGGAATAGAACCAGCCTTTCTAAGCAAGAGACAAGCCACGAAAGCCATAAAGGAAAATGATGGACAGATTTGACTTCCAAAGAATGAAAAACTTAGAAGTGATAAGAAACAAGTTAAACATATATGACAAACTTGGAAGAAAAGATGTGCAACATATTTAAGAAATGATGGATTAATACTATTTAGCTACATATATACTTTTTATTATATTTTATTGTCTCTGTTAACTTTAGCACATGGTAGCTTGTTTCCTGGTGTTTTAATTGCAAGTTCATGTTCATTAAAACCTTATATGTGAGAACTCTTTGAAACTTTGGCTGGGTGTGGTGGCTCAGACCTGTAATCCCAGCACTTTGGGAGGCTGAGATGGGTGGATCAGTTGAGGTCAGGAGTTTGAGACCAGTCTGGCCAACATGGTGAAACCTTGTCTCTACTAAAAATACAAAAATTAGCTGGGCATGGTGGCACAAGCTTGTAATCCCAGCTACTCAGGAGAAAAGCTTGAACCCAGGAGGCGGAGGTTGCAGTGAGCCACCATTGTGCCTCTGCACAGCAGCCTGGGTGACAGAGTGAGACTCTGTCTCAAAAAAAAAAAAAAAGAAACTAACTTCAACTAAAGGTTCTTTTCCTGAAGTTTGCTTTTACTAAACTAAATGCCTCAGAGCATTACCAACCCAGAATCACTTCGAAGGATATTTACGTGTGAAGTTTTCTTGTGCTACACAGGCTTGTGGATTCTGGTTCCAAACTTGCCAGAGGGCTGAACTTGCAGTTAGCAATTTTCCCCCTTCACTTCTCCCCAGTGTCCAAAGGGCTTTCCCATAATTAGTCTTGCAAATCTAATCATGTCACTTTCCTCTACTTAAAAACATATATATGATGTATTTTTTAAAAGGATTGTTTACATTGCTGCCTATTTTCTTTCTTTTCTTTTCTTTCCCGTTCTTTCTTTCTTTTTTTTAGAAGAATAAAAGAGAGAAAGAAAGAGAAAGAGAGAGGGGGAGTTTTTTTTAAGAGAAAGAAAGAAGTAGAATAAAAAAGAAAAAAGAGAGAAAGGGGGAGAGAGAACGAGAATCTTGCTGTATTGCTCAGGATTTCATTTAAATCTGTGAAATGCTTATGCAATTACTAAAAAGTAATTTATTTCCTATTATGTGATCACTTTTAGAATAGATATGATATAATATTGAAAACAAATATGTTTTGTGGATATAGGGTGGTAAGTTCTGTAAATATTTAGCTTGTTCCAGGTCTGAGTTCAAATTGTTTTTTTTTTTTTCTCTCTCTGTTAGGTTGGTAGATCTTCCTCCATCCCTTTATGTTAAGTCTTTTTGTGTCCTTGCCTATAAGAAAGGTCTGAATACAGCGTACCAATGTATTTTAACTTTTTATTCAGTTTGTCTAACTGTATGTTTTGATTGGGGCATTTAATCCCTTTACGTTTAGGCTTAATATTGGTATATGTGAGTTTAATACTGTTATTTAAGGCTAACTAGCTGTTTTCCTGTTAGTTGATGTAAATTCTTCATTGTTGTAATATTCTTTACTTTTGGTAAGTTTTTAGGATAACTGATACTGGTTGTTCCTTTCTGTATATAGTGCTTCTTTCAGAAGTTGTTGTAAAACAGGCCTGGTGGTGATGAAGTCTCTGAGTTCTTGCTTGTTCGCAAAAAAATTTATTTTTCCTTGGCTTGTAAAACTTAGATTGGCTGGATATGTGATTCTGGGTTGAAAGTTTTTTTCTTTAAGGATGTTAAATATTAACCCCCACTCTCTTCTGGCTTGTAGAGTTTCTACTGAGAGATCTGCTGTGAGTCTCATAGGCTTCCCTTTATGGGTAACCTGGCCTTTCTCTCTGGCTGCCCTTAGTATTTTCTCCTTTACTTCAATCCGAGTAAATCTGATGATTATGTGTCTTTGGGTTGGTCTTCTTGAGGAATATCTTTGTGGGGTTCTCTATGTTGCCTGGAGTTGAGTATTGTCATGCCTTGCTAGTTTAGGAACATTTTCCTGGATAATATCCTGAAAAATATTTTCCAACTTGGATTCATTCTCTTCATCACTTTCAGGTATACCTATTAAGTGTAAATTAGGTCTTTTCACATAGTCCCATATTTCTTGGAGATTTTGCTCATTCCTTTTTACGCTTTTTTCTCTGATCTTGTCTTCTCGTTTCATTTCATTAAGTTGGTTTTCGACCTCTAATATCCTTTCTTCTACTTGATCAATTCAACTGTTAAAACTTGTGCATACTTCACAGATTTCTCGTATTGTGTTTTTCAGCTCCATTAATTCGTTTATGCTCTTCTCTAAATTGTCCATTCTCGTTAGCATTTCGTCAAACCTTTTTTCAAAGTTATTAGTTTCTTTGCATTGGGTTAGAACATATTCTTTTAGCTCACAGAAGTTTCTTATTATCCACCTTCTGAAGCCTAATTCTGATGATTCTTCGCACTCGTTTTCCATCAGGCCTTGTTCCGTTACTGATGAGGAACTAGTGTCCTCTGTAGAAGGAGAGACTTTCTGATTTTGAGGGTTCTCATTTTTTTTTATGGTAGCTTCTTGGCATCTTTATAGTTTTATCCACCTGTCGTCTTTGTAATTACCAACTTTCAAGTTAGGTCTCTGAGTGGACGTCCAACTTGTTAATTCCCAGCTCAGGGATCTATGTAATTTTCACTGTGGCGACCCGCAACGCTAGCTAAAATAGCAGCGTTGAAATTCGTGGTGCTTTTCTGCCTGGGGGTCTCCGGTCCGGCTTCCCTCTTCAGTCCCTTTTTCAATCAACTGAATGGATTGCTCTGCCTTCACAGAGCTCCAAACATCATCCAAAAGGAGACCCAGGCCCGTTTACTCCGCACCAAGAGCCATCGGGCCTAGGCACCAGCAAAAAGCCGCGCCAGCCGAAAGGGTTGCGCTGGCGACCCGTGGGGCTCCTCTGCTGGGAATGTCCTGGTCCGTGGGCAGAAAAATTTATCAGTAAGTGTGGCATACACTCGCTCTCTGCGCTTTTACTGGGAGCTGCAATCCTGAGCTGCTAGTGATCGGCCATCTTGGATCTCTCTCCTCTCTTTTCTTTCTTTCTTTCTGGGTCTCCCTGTGTTGCTCAAGCAGAAGTGCAGTGGAGCAATCATAGCTCACTGCAGCCTTGACCTCCTGGGCTGAAGTAATCCTCCCAGCTCAGCCTCTCAAGTAGCTGGGACTACAGGGTCATGCCACCATACCTAGAAAATTTTTAGATTTTTTTCTGTAGAGACAAGGTCTCTATATTGCCCAGGCTGGTCTTGAACTCCTAGGCTCAAACAGTTCTACTGCTTCAGCCTTGCTAGTTGTTGAGATTAGAAGCATGAACCACCACACTAAGCCTTAAAAACCTGTAGACGCACTCATTTGTCAAGTCTCAGTTTGAACATTACTTCCTGATAAATACTTCCTTCCTCTAACTGCCTGTCCTGAAACTAAGTCAGATTTCCAGTGCATGTTCTTACAGCTCCTTGTACTTCTTCTCATAGCATTCATAACACTTGAATTCTTATTTGTGTGATTGTGTTTTAATTACTCTCTTCACCACTGGCTGTAAAGTAACTGCTGTTGGAAAGTTTGTCAACCACCTTCACTGCTATATGTCCAACATCTAACATGGGGCCTGGTGCATATTTGTTGAATGAATACAATAATTAATTGTTTGGGAAATATTATCATGGAACAAATCTAGTTCTCAGCTCTGCAATGTTCTCGCTATGTAAATGTGTCTAAATTATCTAATGTCTCAAAGTCTTGTTCACTTGTAAAATAGAATTAGTAATACACACCTCATATGGTTGTTATGAGGGTAACAAATGATGTATTTAAAGACCTACATAATGGAGCCTGGCAAGGAGAGATGCCCAATAACTGGTAGCTTTTATTATTATTTGCCACATTTGCCACCTAAGTGCTGCAGAGTTGTGCCAACCAGTTATTTTGCACACATGCACTTTCAGCATATTCCTGTAGCATTTCAAATAAAGAATAATGTAAAGTGCTTTCAGCCCCTGAAGAATCACTATATAAAGATAATAATTAATGGGTCATTCCAGAAATTTTCATTTAAAAGTGATTTAGACTTAAAACTAGGTAAAACTTACTTTTTAACAGTAAGCCAGCATGATAGTTTCATGGATGTATACATATGTCAAAATTTATTAAGTTGTACATTTCAAATATGGGCAGCTTATTATGTGTAGTTTCCAAGTTTATTGCTTATGTTTAGCTTATTCTTGTCACTCCTAAGTTTTTTTGTTGTCAGATCTTTCCATCATTTTCCTTTATGGCTTTTGCAGTTAGTGTCTTGATATGCAAACAATTTTATACATTTAATGTATACATCTTTATGAGTTTGGACATCTGTGTAGCCTATGATACTATCACCACAACCAAAGTACTAAACATATCCATCACCTCCAGAATTTTTCTTGTGTTTTTAAAAATCTATTTTCTTAAAATAAGAAAAATATTAAGCCACCACCATGTGGAATGAACTACATGAATTAGATCTATTATGTAGGAAGAAGTTTGATCATTTAAATTTTTTTAACCAAAAGGATCTATTTCCATTATTTGTCTTCAATTTGAGGATAGTTTAATTGTTTTTCAGATGGGTTTTTCTCTTTGAGATTTGCTCTGCAGTTTGACAAATGTCGATGCCATCACTGCTGAAACTCCACTCCTCAAATGTAAATATTTGCTGAAGGTTAATCTTGCTTTGATAGCACAAAAGCAAACTTTCTACATTTTGAAGTTGGCAGATGCTTTTCACAGTGGTGCCCTGAAAAATATGCATAATGCCAGTTTTTTAAAGCGGTATCCTTCATAAATCTGATACTGATGAACTTGAATCTCTTTCTGAAGAGTGACTACTTAAGCATACAATTGATGAATTGTGAGTATCTACACATGACTCAATAGTCTGTATTTCTGCTATTGTTAAGCCAGCAACAATCTGTATTCTTTATTTATTAACACTCATTGAATACACCCAACTTGGGTTAGCCAGCTCAAAGACCCATGAATAAAATCCCAGGTCATAGAACTCAGAGTTGATCAAGAGCATGTGCTGCTTCCATGAATTTGGTGAAGAACTTTGAGATATAGTGGCCTAGTTTTTGTTGCCTCCAAAGCTGACCCTAATACAAGAACTTGGAGGTAGGTAGTTTATTTAGGAAATGATCCCAGGAAACATAAATCAGGAAGTGGAAGAAGTGGAGAGGGAAGGGAGAAATGTTAATTTTAAAAATTTGTTGATGAGTAAGTTTCTGCTGTGGGAAACTGGGGCTCCATCTCACTAGGGATGCTGTAAGGACACTGAAGGAAAAAGCTTCAAAATTGTACCACCATGAGATAGAGAAGCTAGTTTGTTTATTCACATATTCTTATTGTTTGAAAGATTCCCCTGTTATTCCTCATTGTTTGAAAGATGCCCCTGAGAATTAAGGGCATTTATCCCTTTCTCCCACTCCTTTGTGGACTGAGAAAATGCTTGTAAGCTGAAGAAAGTCCTTGACAAAGACACAAAGAGATGTCAGCCATTGAGTTGGAGCTGCAGATAAACTCAGAGGTTGGGCAAGGGGATATGTCTGGAACATAAACACTATATGCTGCATGGAAGGTTTAGGATCTTTGATGTGACAGACATCAATGCAAGATGTTAATGAATGTGTGGCAGCATGGTTAAAGCAATGGGTTTATAAACTGTGAAGGCGGGATTTTCCTTCACCATTTTTTTCCAGAATAAAATAAAATTGATGAAATGCACAATTAGCTAGTCAACTCAGTTGTTTGGTATCCGGTAGACCACTGGTTTTCAGAGCATGGTCTCCAGTCCTGCAACATCAGCATTACCTAAAATTAGTTAGGAATGAAATGAATAGGGGCTCACCACAGCCCTATTGACTCGGAAACTCTGGGTTGGGACTCAGAAATCTGTGCCAAGCCCTCCAAGTAATCTTGATACACACTGAAGTTTGAGAACTATGGATATAGACAAAACACTGTACTGTGAGACATAACTTTATCCCAACCACAGGGTAGTTAACTGGGTATAAAGAGAACTGCTTGGTTTCTAGTCTTAGTGGGGTATGAATATGGACAAATTAGTTGACATTTAGAAATAATTTCCAATCTATAAAATAAGAAGTTTGGATTAGTTAGTACTGGTGTTTCAAACTTTTTTAAAAAGTAGAATACCTTCTTCCAAAGAAATTTTACTTGAAACATCAACCCTGAAATGTCAGTATATAAGACATATAAAAACAGAGCTCCAACGTCATTAATCATCAGAGAAATGCAAATCAAAACTACAACAAGATACCATCTTACACCAGTCAGAGTGGCAATTATTAAAAAATAACAGATGCCGGAAACTGTGGAGAAAAGGAGACACTTATACACTGTTAGTGGGAATGCAAACTAGTTCAGCCACTGTGGAAGGCAGTTTAGAGGTTTCTCAAAGAACTTAAAACAGAATTACCATTTGACCCAGCAGTCCCACTACTGGATATATACCCAACAAAAGTGAGTCATTCTATCAAAAAGACATGTGAATGTGTATGTTCAACAATACTCACAATAGCAAAGACATGGAATCAACCTATGTGCCCATCAGCAGTGGATTGGATAAAGCAAATGTGGTACATATACACCATGGAATATTACACAGCCATAAAAAAGAACAAAATCATGTCCTTTGCAGGAACATGGATGGACTTGGAGACCATTATCCTAAGAACCACATATTATCACTTATAAGTAGGAACTAAATATTGAATACATATAAGCATAAAGATGGGAACAGTGGACACTCTGGACTACCAGATGAGGGGAAGGAAGGCGGCATGGGCTTAAAAACCACCTGTTGGGTACTATGCTCACTACGTGGTTGACAGGGTCATTTGTACCTTGACTTCAGCATCACACCATATACCCCTGTAATAAACCTGCACATTTATCTCTTAATCTATAGTAAAAGTTGAAACTATAAAGCAAACAAAACAAAACAAAACAAAACAGCTGTTGGTTGGGCATAGTGGCCCAGTATCCTGTCTTCTTACCTTCCCTGAGGTGGCTTCCCACGTACCACTATGGATCTTTAGGGTTTTAAGAAGTATCGTTTGAGAACCACTGCACTAGAAGACCAGGGTCCTTCTGCAATATGATCTGAGACAGCAGGCAGACTTAACCACTATTTACTTGATGATGATGACATTCACATAGACCTGGGATCTCAAACCTTGGGTTCAAGGCCTTGGCTATACCCCTACTAGCAGGACAACCATGAGCAAATCACGTAGTCTCTATGGCCTTACCATCCTCATTTATTAAATGACATTGATTATAATTTTTGTCATACCTGTCTTAAAATGCTGTTGAGAGGATCAAATGAAATCATGCATGTGAACATACTTTATAAATTGCTAAGTCTTGTTTAGTTGAAAGGGACTATTATGGAAGAAATTATCCTTCTAGGTAGTTTTCCTTTGTAACTGGGGCCAAAGATAGGTAGAGATAGAGAATATAAATAGAGTCTGTAGTTTCTCCCTTATCAAAGAGGGATGCAAATATAATTTTCCTTTTTAATTAAAAATCTGTTTGCCATGATGAGTCACTTAAGCAGAGACTTGAGTTAAATAGTTGAATCATTCTACAAAGTTTGTAAAAGTAATGTTTGAGTTATACTATCTAAAGAGATAATTAGTTTTTCTTAACCATTTACTGCCTACATACTAATAATTTGAACGTATTTTGGAATATGTTAACCTTAGCTGTTACACCTGCTTGGATATGCAGAAAAAATATAGTATAACATTAATTCATATTTATTTAGTTTATTTTTCTGTCAGATGGGTCTTCTGGAAGTGACTCATTCATCCACGACAGAGATGCCTGAGAAATAGCAAACAGCATGTTTTATGGCTGTATTTTGCTATCAGGGAAGTTATAAATAATTTCTTGTGGAACTTTTAGAAGACAATCTAGTAGGAACACCAAACGTAGTCACTACAGTTAGCTAGTAGTCAGGTTTAAGACCTATTTATTTCCAAACCCTCAGGATGGCAGAGGGTCAAGATAATGTCTGAAGACTGTCATCGCAAGAAACAGGTATCTGCCAGTAACTCTCAATGGCCACATTAAGGTCGCCTGGACCTAGCAACGTTTTGTGAGTGTGTCTCACTTCGCATTTGCTAAACACGTTCTTATCACCACCTAGATCTTCAACCTAACACTGTTGTACTCCAGTCAAAACTCTCTGAGCGGGAATCAACACAGACATGACAAGGATTTGCTTATGACCACCCTGTATCTGGGTGGAGGGGCTGTCAACATTCCTGAACCTTGGAGCTAGCTAGGAAGACATGGAACAAGCTTCCTGTAAGTGTGTTCATTCACTCATTCAAAAAAGAGACAGATATCCAGAACTTACTATTTATCAGGCACTGTGCTGACCACAGTGGACAAAACAGGCTAAGATCCATAGAATATGGAGGAGTCAGGCAGGCAGGAATTAGAGGTGGGAAGGCAAAGAAGCATGGAGGGGAGCAGAAAGTGCTTCCAGCATAGAGAACAGCACCTGGAAAGGCCCAGAAAAGAATGAATGGCATGTTCTGAAAATTAAAGAGAGACCACAATAGATAAAGTACAGGGAGCCACAGGGATAGTGAGGTGAGCTGGTGCCAGGTTCTGGAAGATCTTGTCATCATGGGCTTCCTTTTCCTCATTTGTTTAAAGCTTGGACCAGTGTAGAGCAGTGGTTCTCAGACTGCTCCATGGAATCCACCGGGGTCCACCTAGGGGCCTCAGCGGGCCTGGGGGAATAGAGGGGGGAAGGGAATGGCTCTGGGATCCAACTTCCACCTCTAAGAACAGCGTTGCTGATATCCATTTCAGATGTTGAGGATCTGAGTAAGATCACATTGGAAGACAGGGCTCCATGGATTAAAAAAATGATTGAAAGCCACCAGGTCCCCTCCATCTCTAACAATCCTTGGATGGTAGTATTCTGTACTGCTCCCCTAAGACTATGCTATCTGGGTTACTGGGTCCTTTGGGTTTCTGTCTCCTAAGGAGGAGCCCATTCTTGGCCAAAAATACTCAGGATTGTGGTGCAAGCAAAGGTCCGGGGACTTAATAGTCTGTTTTTTACAGAACTTTTAGAAATGGTTGCTGAAATTTCTACTTTCCCACTTTCACTGTTCATCTCTTTATGTCAGCAGGAGAGAGGACCTTCTGGCAGGCCTCCTACCTGCCTTGACAAGGAGCAAATGTGTTGTGATGCTGAGTCCCTGCCAACTGTGAACACAGAGCTTTATAGCACATCCACCTCCAGGCTGAAGGGAGTTAGACGAGCATGGGTAGCAACTTCTCCTAAAGTGAGAAGTCTCTCTCTGACATACCATTAGAGGCTCAGCAAGTATCGGCAGCCTTGTCTGCTTTCTGTTTCTCCCCAGCCCCTTGTCCTCTGGATTGGCTCTCTAGACCACTACAGCCTGTTTTAGCTTCTCTCTCACTTTTCTCCCCTGAACTTGACTTCTTGCCTCCTTGGCCTCTGGACATTGCCTCAAGAGCAGGCTCCTGGTCTGAAACTCAACCTTTGCTCACATACACATGGAATCTGCAGACTGTCCCTGCATAGATGGATTGAGGCCCTGGCTCCTCTGATGCAGAAGAGCCTGGCCATCTGCCCAAACCCTCACAGACAGTGGTCCTAATTTAGGGAATCAGTTTGGACACTACTTGACAGCTCTGCCTTCCCCAGCTGCTCCCAGCTGCAGCCACTAGATGCTTTCCAGCAGGAGAAGCAGGCCTCCTCATTCCTCCTGTGCATCCTGACATAGGCAGTGCTTTTCCAAGTTTAATGTCAAAAGAATCACATGGGGATCTGGCAAAAATGATAGGTCTGGGGTGGGGCCAAAAAGCCTGCATTTCTAAGACATTCCCAGGGGTTATGTTCATGAACTCCACTTTGAGTAATGAGAAAGAGAATATCTACAGACTAGCAACCTCAGCCTCACCTGGAGATGGGATCTGAAATTAAGTTCTTGTTTTTCACTTATTAGTACACATTAATTAAACACTTTCTCTCTGTAGCAATTGCTATGCTACTAAGACCCATTCTTTGCTTTCGAGGAGCTTATAATCTAACAGAATAATATTTTGAGCCTAATATACTTTCTATAGCTTAATTCTCACAAGATCCCTATAAAATCATGATTAGCCCCATTTTATACATGAGGAAATAGTCTTAGAGAAGTTAAGAGATTTGTGAAAGATTACACTAATAGGAAATGACAGCCTGGATTCCAGTTAATATTGCTCTGGCTCTGGGCCTTCTGCTTTCTAGGATATCTCATGCACCTTTTTCTTGATATTTTTGTGCTGCCCAAATCCACATTGTTGGGTTTCTGCCTTAGTTTCCTTACCTAACACTTTAGTTGTGGCTTAGGCTGAGCTCTGCTCCAACCCCCTTCCCCCAATCTTGCTACTGATCAGGGACCCAGCTCTTTCCAGTCTTTCCTCACCTACCCATCCCCTGTGGGGTCTTGCTATAGATAGTCCGGTTGCTTGGAAACACAAACCATTGCTGCATGTTGCAAAATAGCTTCTAGGAACAAGTCAGAGAAATGTTCCCTTCCCTCTGTAACTCACCCTGATGGTCCTTTAGAGCTGCACACTCAGCATCAGGCACTTCAAAGCATAAATAAACTATGTATTGAACAAAGAAGGAAATGACACTGATTTATGCAGCATTCATTCTCCAGCCTCGTAACCCAGGGCAGTACACTAATGGTCGAGACATCTTTTTCCTAGGGATGGACTTGGCAGCTAGTAGAGCTCCTGAAGTGACTTGTCCCAAACCCTATCTCAGCTGTGCCAGTCTGTCTTCCAGGGCTCTAAAGAGAGCAGAAAGGGTAGGTTAGATTCTGGAGGAGTCATCTTCGCAGAATAAACGTTACACAGACCACAGATGCTCTGCTCTGTGGCCATGGCTTTGACTTCTAGTGCCCACACTTCTTTTCCCCTGCCCAGCTAAACAGGGCCTGCTTCTCAAGCAAGCAAGGAGCATACTTTCTATTGGCTCCCTTAATCATTTAATTTTCCTGGAGGGCAGGGAAAAGGAGAAATCTTTGCTATGTCCTCAACTGTTTTATCTTAGAAAGGCAGAATTTAGAAATAGGAATTGAGAAATGTACCATTGCCAGTTCTCACCGACCATTGCAAAATAATCTGTTACTCAATACAAACTATTCTACCCCAAGACACTCAGTATGACTTTTAGTGGGAAATCTTCAGTGAAATTCTATAAACCATACCCAGGCTGATACTTTCTTTTACATTCTAATCTCTCAAGGAAGATGATAATAAGGCAGATTTTAGGTAAATCTTCTGTGGACGGTATGTCATTTTGGATGATGCCTCCTGCTTGTGTAAGTGTTCCTTCCCTCCTCTCACACAGCCAACAAACAGTAATACCCCATCCTGCACAAACCCAGTTTTGCCATGGACCTTCAGACCGTGTAGCTTAATGTCAGCTGGATGCTCTGATTCCACCCTCTCCAATCTTCTTCCCCACCTCTGTCTGCATTGTTGAGGCCCCAGCATATTCTACTCAGCAGCCCGCTGGGGGAGTTACACTATTCGATTATTTTAACCACATCATAGTTTAAACAGAGCTCTGTAAGTCCACTGAGACTCCATTTGCACTCACCCGCGTTCAGACAAAATGTAAACATGTTCATGGGCGGCAGTGTGGTGGCCTGTGGTTTCCTTTAATTCAAAGTTAAAGTCCCATTCAGGGTTTCCCATGGTTTCTTTGCAAGTCCCAGAATTGTTATTTGTTTACTGTGAACATGAAGGTAGCTGATGGAAGTTCAACCTGACTAACCACAGCATCCTGTAGTCAGCATGTAGATGATTGGAACTTAACGTAGAGTTTACTTGCATCTTGAAAACTTTTGAGTGTAATTTGAGCTAGTGCCTTAAGAAGTAACCGGAGTAAAATCTCAAAGCGTTGCATCAATATTTTCTTTTTGGGACTCCACTCAAGTCTAAAAAGGCTTGTGGTCAAACTCTATAATTTTTGAGCTGCAAGGTCGACTGTACAGTTTTGGCAATTTCCAAGCATTTCTTTGTGTGTGGAAAGTTCCTTTGAACCCAGTAACAGATACTTATTAGTACTGATAGAACTGACCACAAGTTTTTTAAAAATAGGAAACTTAAAGAAACAAAAAGGAGAAATAAATTAATACATTGTAGAAAAAATGGATTTAAGTACTAATATAAAGCATAAAGTATATTTTTACCTTCTTTCAAGTCTACATGCTATTTCTTGTCTTAGAAATTTTTAAATGATATTAATGTAGAAAGTATCTGACTGAAGACTGTACAAGCTGGCAGCTGATAGACTAGTAAAATCTTGAATTTTATTGTTGGTGAGTATCAGCCGGCAACATGTACTTGATATTCTGTTTAAGGCTGTTGGCACACTAGAAGATCATCTAGGACTCAGTACATTTCTCAAACACTCATCAATTATTTATTTATTCTATGAATATATCCAGTGCCTACTATGCATCAGAAACTGCTCTGGGTTTTAAGCCTTAAAATCACAAAAAAGATAATGTTTCTGCCTGCATGGATCTTATATTCTATTGGAGGCTCAAATGTTTGCTAGTTGAGTAAGCGAATGAATGAAGGAGGTTACCAAGAGGGAATAGGCTGGGACTGGGCTGGACTGTGGAGAAAGCAACCAGTGTTTCATGATAATGCCTGAGGGCTTAGTCAGAATCACAAGGTCAGGTCCAAGTGTTAAAGCCAGCGTGGTGACCTTACCTATTCTCTCCACACTCAGAGAAAGTCCTGTCTCCACATTCAAGTGCTTGCTTGGAAAGTCATTGCTATTTTCACCTCCATCCTCCTTTTTGCATGCACTTGTTCCTTAATGTTGGCATCAGTTACAGTCCTACTCCATCTTGGCTGGTCCCTCCTCTCTGCCAGGCTCTTTGGATTGATACTTCTTTGGCCTGGCTGTGGTTTCCCCTTCTTTCCTTTGCCCTTAAATATTCTCCTTGGGATTCCTTCTTATCTCTATCTACTACTTTCCACATCTGATGGCCAGCTCTGTCCCAGTCTGAGCACAGCTATAGTTTCTGGGTTGAAGCCTTAGGTGCTCCCTGGCCTAATGGGAAATCAGATGTCAGGGAGTGGGACTTAGCAGCAGCAGTTTCCAGACAGTGATGGCTCGCATATCCAGGTAGATAGCAAGGCAGAGGTTGCAGGGGTTTATCTAATTTGGAGTAGGACCACAACGTGGTGGAAGAGGTTGACAGGAGAAGGTCAAGGGGTCAGGGATTCAGGGTAGGTTTTCTGCCCTGGCAGAATAACTAACTAAAGTGAGAGCAAATAGTAAGATCCAGTCTCATAGATGCTTAAGCATGGCCAAGGTTGGGAAAAGGCTGTAATTTGGTGCACATAGGTCGACTCCAAACTCAGTTTTTGTTAGCAGTAGTCATTCCAGATCCCATGACTAGGAGTCCGAGGTCATTAATCTGGCAGTCTGCTTATGCCTGAGACTCACAGAGAAGACTGGCTAAAAGAACAAACTTTGAGAGGAGACAGATTAGAGTGTGAATCCCTTCACTTCTCTGATCCTTAGCGTCTTGACCTGTAAAATGGGGGTAGTAACCTTACAGGGATGTGGTAAGGATACAATGAGTCTGGTATGACTATGAGCACTCTTCAAAATGGAAGGCAGATAAATGAGTCCTTGAGCACCTAGGGCTCTCTATGAGGCCCAGTGGAGTGGTGGAATTGGCCAGTACCCCAATGCTGGCATGGCTGGCTCTGGTGCCAATGTCAGGGTCTAGCACAGCCATTTAGGTACAGCTATTCAAGAGCAACAACACCCAATGGGTGTGCTCGCCCACTGGATTCTGGGGAGTGGTTGGATGTTGGCTCATTCATCTCTGCCACATGCTTATGTGTATACAGTCATCTTATATTTGCCTTGGCTCTGCTGTGAGCATATAACCTCTCTGGGTACTGAATCTACTTCCTTTAATCTCAAAAAATGTTGACGAAAAATTGAAAACGGATGTATGTATAGCTCCTGTCCCTGAGTCCATTCCACATACTTAAGTTTCTTTTATTCTTCTGCTGAGAAATCTTCAGTTGTTTCTTATGTTTAACTGTACCATTGTTGGACTTTCCAGGCCTTTTATAATCTGATTTTAACATGTCTGGCCATTTGGCTCCCTTCGCTTCCTAACACTCCCCTTCTTTGCCCCATTAGAACCTGTGTCTCTCAGTCACAGCTTGCTCCTCCCAGCTCTGGTACTTTCATCTCCAGTTGTCCCTGCTCTTCCTCTTTTAAAAATCCTAGTCTTTCTTCAACCTGGCTTAAGTCTCACCTTTCTCTTTTTTGACTCCTGGAATCCCTATTGGTTTACCTTTCTCTGAACTCCTGTGATACTTAATATTTTAGAATTCATAAGATGCTCTACACTGAAGATATACCATTACTTTAGGTACCATTAGAAAAACACTTCTAGGGAGAGATCCAAGATGGCCGACTAGCAACAGCTCAGGAATGTAGCTCCCAGTGAAAGTGCAGAGAACCAGTGGACGCCGCACTTTCCAACGAATTTTTGTTGCCCACAGACTGCGAGACTCCCGGCAGAGAAGCCACACAGGTCGCCAGCGCGACTCTTTTGGCCGGCGCGGCTCTTTTGCCGGCGCCTGGCGCGGCGCTTCCCGGTGCAGAGTATACGGGACGGACGGGCTCAGCTGGTCCCATCCCCACAAGGAAAACAGCAATTGGAAGCGCCGAGGACGGAAGAGTTTCACAGCAAGCACAGCGAAC
>PVKP010031017.1:0-27380 GCA_004027715.1 Plecturocebus donacophilus
GTGGTGGAGCTGGGATTTCCAACACCTTGGTCCCAGACTGGAGGACTCAGGTGGAGGAGTGAGGCCGAGGGAAGGGCACCATGACACAGAGGAAGTGGGTTGTGTGGTGAGAGCAGAGAGCAGGGGATCTACTGTCACAGGGAAGAAAGGTGCAAAGAGGGATGGAGACAGCGTGGAAGGAGAGCATTTAAGACATGGGTGTTAAGGAGGGACAGGGCGGGAGGAGGGTGGGACTGGCAGGAGCACCCAGGAGGAGCGGAGGAGCAGAGGAGCCAGGTCTCAGGCAGGGCAGGAGAGGCAGGTTGAGACTGGGTGCGTTTCTATGGGGAGGATGAGGGTGGGCAGGTGGAGAGGAGACAGGAGTGAGTGCTGATGACAGAATTGCTGTGGTGACAGGAAGAAGGTAGGAGATTCAGAGGCAGATGCTCCTCAGAGTGTTTTCACATGGTGTGAATGAAAGGACGTGAAAGGAATCAGGAACGTTTAGGAGAGTCAGGGTTGTGGGGCCCTGGAAAGAACGCATAGCCTGGGCCATTGGGACATGGGCACGGATAGCTGGGCAGAGCTTGTGGATTCGGTATGGTACGTGTGATGCAGCGATGACTGCATCTGCTGGAGCAGTGGGTGCGGGGCCAGGTCAAGAAGGGAGGACACACCTGAGAACATGACTCAGGCAGTGGGAGAATCACAGATGGTGCTGGGAGAAGGCAGGATCGTGCAGGTGGGACAGTACTGTGCTGTGCAGCAGAGGAGGAAAGCAGGAGGGACGACCAGCCTGGGCCTGGGAGCTGGGAGCTGGGAGAGCAGAGGGTGAGCTGGCAGCATGTGGGAGAGCAGGACAGAGGACAGGTGTTCCCCAATGGGCAGGAAGAATGAGTTGGAGGAGGTTATGGAGCCCAGCAGCTTAGAGAGGTGCGCTTGTTGAGAGGATCAGGGAATGTGCTGCAGCAATGGGGGCACGCCAAGGAGCAAGAGTGTGGGTGTGAATGCAGAGAGTCCTCCTTTTTGCCCAAAAGGGGCAAAATGTTTGATGCAGGTCAAAAGCATGGTGTGGATAAGACAAGGGAGGAATGAAGGAGAGGTGAGATGAGGCCACAGGAACAGGGGGTAGATTATATAGTAGCTTAAGATGGCATTTTAAGGGAAGTGTAGGCAGAAAGTTGAGAAACTGAAATAATGATGAATGATTATATGGCAGGCAAAGTGTTTGCCTAATACTGTTACAAACATTGTTTGATGCAGGTCGTGGAGAAGAAAGCATGGTGTGGGTAAGATAAGGAAGGAATGAAGGAGAGGTGACAGGCGGCCACAGGAGCAGCGGGTAGATGTGTTGGCGCCTTGGAAACATTGAGGACAGTGTGTCAGTAAGTGCATGGCAAGATGATGAAAGGCCAGGGGACACAACAGAGAGATGAAACCACTGTTCCTTAAAGGCAGAACTGAGAATATAGGATGGCTAGGAGTGAAGTGATACAGCAGATGGACTCAGTACAGCAGGTCGAGGACATGGATGCTGGCAGTGGTGGCATCAGTGGGGGCAGGGAAGGAAGAGGTCAGAGCTCCAGAAAGATTCTTGAGTCTGTGGACTGACTTGGAGACGGCAGGGCACGTAGGCCTGGATCTTGAAGATGAAAAGGAGTGTCTAGAAAATGACCGTGGGAGGCAACACTGTGTGTGGACTGCAAAGTTTCCATCGGCACAGAGTGAGGGAGAAGCTGAAGTCTGGCATCCACTGGAAGGCAGTTTTTGGAATGCAAATCGGATGACAGAATTTTATGGCAAAAGAAGGGACAGGAGGCAGGCAAGAGGGGAGACAACCTTACGAATTTGTGCAGGGCTCAGCATCGGTAAAAGGGCCGACATCAAATAGGGGAAGGTGGAATGCAGAGTTCCCAATCTGGGGCACTGGCAAATCTCAGGGGCAAGTCGGTGGTATGTTCAGTATCATGGCTGGACATTTTAGGGAACAGCATTTCTGAACATTTAGGTAACAGCATTTTAGGGAATAGAAGTTAAATCCTAGAAGACAAGCAAGTGGGGTAACAACACTTAACCTCTCGTGGTAACTACTTCATTGAGTGGGAAAACAGAAAAAGAAGAAACTTTGTAGAGGGTGATGGTAAAGCAACCCCAACCGATATGGAAGGCAGTGTTGGCCAACTGATATGGTGGGCAATGTTGGTAAATACTGAAAGTCAAGATTTTGAAAACAAACAATTAACAATGTAAAATTTGCATATATGGGGGTTGGATGTAGGTTATTATGTGTTTAATGTGATCTCCAGCAAAATTAGCAGAGGCCAAAATGAAAATGAAGTATTACTCTGTTTAACAAGACTGGAATTAAGGGGACAGTATACAGGTTATATCAATTTGGGAATTATTTAGGAATGTTGGAGTTGGTAAGGTGGGTATTGTTGCCCCTTGATCCAAAGTACAGAATAATGGCAAAGAGGAAAAGTATATAGAAAGACCTTGTCATTAGGGAATTTGGTGGCTGCTTTAAAACTCCTTCAGGGAACACTTAATGAATGCTCAGAGTCAGGAGAATAAACGGTCCCATATAGAGATAGACTTATGAAGCCAAGTCTGAAGGAAGAGCTTCATTAGCAATCCCCAGAATGTCAGTTCTACTAGGCAAGAATGCAGGTGAGTATGCTGCATACCAAGACAACAGAAAGGAAGTATTCTGAACACTGGAGGTGGGTCAAGGAGGAAGCTTATACATATTCCCATGTGAATCGATTTCAAGGATGGATGAACAAAGACTGGGTGGTACTAATAGAGCAGGGTTTTTTTTCCCCCTAAGGCAAAAGGCAGAAATGAGTGGGTATACCATGATTAAATTGCATTCTGTAGAGATGGGATTATTTAAGTAAAGTCAGCAATAAAAATTAGAGATATTGAGGATGATGGGGTAGAAAAGGGGTATCAGATAGGTAGGAAGATGGCTTAAAAGGGAATGAGAGAAATTTCAGTGAGTCTGAGGATTGGCAGACTGGGAATAAGACAAATGAGTGGGTGAATAAGGAGGTCTCAGACTGAGAATGCTGGCAGATCTTCCAATGGGTCAAATTGTAGGAATACTGATTTTAAAGCCAGGCTGAAGCCAATTCTAGTGATAAAGGAAGAGGGAAGGGTGGCTGAATCATAATGTTCTACCAATCCCGCTTTAACTATTTGAGTTAAAATTCAGATTAAATGCTTGGCTTAGAAGAATGCAAAGTTTCCTCATTAATATGGATCCCAGTGAGTGAGTGGAGGTGAGTTAAAGAACTCTGAGGAAATCTTACTTAACTGAAGTTGTGTTTTTAGTATAGAATGCTAAGTTAATAAGGTTAATACTGAACAAAAAATACTGGAAGGAAGACTACAGATTCAGAGAAGAGCTACAAGTCTATCAGATTGTATAGTAGCTTAAGATGGAACTTTAAGGAAGTGTAGGCAGAAAGTCAAGAAATTGAAATAATTATGAATTAAGTCTATGGCAGGCACTATTACTAATGGAAATCAGAGAAAAACTCACATACATGTACTGCTACAGCTGATCTTAGTATGAATATTTTCTATTACAGACTGTTTTAAAATAAGTATTTTTACATTTGTCGAAACGGTTCCAGATAATGAGAAATATGATGTAATAAAACCTGATTAATAAAAGCAATACAAAGATTAGAATGGTTCTGAACAGGTAGTGGAATAAAAAGTTGGTAGTGGCATTAAACAGGTCCAACATGTGGAACAATTGGTAGAACGTTGTGTATATAACACATATTGTTACTGGTGCCATAAATATTCAGGGAAACAGAGTTGCCGAAAGACAATGAATGCTTGGAAGGAATGTTGCCGCCTTAAAGGCTTTTCTAAAACTTTTTGGGTAAAGGACAAATTCTTGAAGGATGAATGATAATAAGTAGGACTAATTACACAGAGACTTATGATGCCCATAGTCTTTCAAGAAATTGCTTTTGAGAGAAGGTGTTATGGTAATATATTGATGTTGGGTTAATGCAAATTTTTCAGATAGGGTAGATTTTTATACATTTATAGAGTAAAGGGGAGGAGGAAAGATTAAAGGTAGATTGAAGAAAGGAATAATTGATGGAACAACTTCCAGGAAGAGATTAGAGGACATGTATTTTTTGAACTCTTGGGAAGACTTGATTCTAGAGAGGATAAAGGAAAAAAGTGGATAATTCTAGAATTAAACACCAAAAGGTTCTATATATCTGGCACCATGTAAAGCAAATTACCTATTATTTCATTTCATTTCATTTCATCCTATAAAATCCTAAGAGATCAAATAATTTGTCCAAGATTACACAGTCAGTATATAGCAGGGTCAGAATTCAAATCCTCATCTGTCTATCAAACCTATATTCCTATTACGCTATACCGTTTTCAAGTTGAAGGAAATCAAAAATCAAGAATTTGTTTTCTCATTGTGATTATAAGGAAAAACATTATTTTTCTGAAATGAGACATACTGATGTTTAAGACCTTGAGGTGATTAAGTAAAATTTGGAATATCTGTGATGGGAAAATGCAAAACGGAAGGAATGGATAAAAGATATCTATTACCATCTATGGCCTGGTATTTCACTTCTTTCATTGTATAGCATAGAATTTAGATTGGTCATGGATAAAAAATTTTAGAATTCTGACAAAAACTAAATAGAAAGGAGTTTTTAAGCAGGTATATGATGGGTCAAATATAAACTTACTACTAGCAAAACTTTAAACAATTCCCTATATGCCAAACTTTTATAAACAAAAATCAAACAAACTACCAAGCAAAAGAGTCCATAGCCAGCAGACCAAATGTTGAAATATCTGGGCTAATTTGTAAGATCTATGTTTTAAAACTCCTTAGTGAAGAGAGGTGAGAAAACCTCTCTCCTCTTTTTCCTCTCTTGGTGGAAATGTTTTCTTGTTGTTGGTTTTTTCCTATACTATATATGTAATTTCTATATTGTTGTTTTGTGTATTTTGGTATTATAAAATTGTACTTCTTAGATTCTGTTAATAATACTTACTGGGGTGTGAGGCACCTACATTATCAGTTAGTAAAATGAACCTGGAGAAGTGGGAGGAGCTAGTATTCTCAATTGGCAAGGGATTGATTCTTCGATGGGTTCAGCATTTCACTTCACTCTGAAATTAAGTGGCAAAGTAATAGCATATCTTAAAAAACAGAACATTGGTGAGAGGTAAAATAGGAGGAATTTTGAAACATGGAGAGATGGCTACTGGAAAAAAACCAATGAAGTGCAAAGTCTCCCAAGATGATGGTAGAAGCGACAGGACTACATTAAGATTGGGCCCAAATACTAGTTTAGAAGAGGGTAAATAAAACTAGCTTTACTTAAGAGTATAGCCAGCTTAATTACTGGCTAGTGGACATATTTCAGACAAATCTAACTGGAGGGAAAAACAGACCAGGAGAGAAAGCCAAGTTATAAGGAAACAGAGAAACCTCACAAAGGGATAAAGGAGGTAATTAAAGGTTAAAGCCAGATAGCCTACAGCTCAAAGGAGAAATACTGGAGGCCAGATAGGAAAGTGCCTTCCTACTCAGGGGGTTAGGGATCCGGGGTGGCTGGAGAATAGAAGTAGAGTTCCACCCAGGGCCAGAGGGAACAACCTGGGATTCAGACACAGCAGTGGTGCCAACTTGAATCTACCTCGTGCTAGAGTCTGAGTAGCCTGGTCTATCACCCAACACAGATAACACTGGACAGGGGCTCCCAGGAAGCAACATCTAAGAAGGGAGTTTGGAGAGGGGCTAAAAGAAAGCAGGTTAAGCCCCAAATGTAACTGAATGATGACCAGGGATAACTATTTACTAGTGCTTTTATGATTTCTTGTAACTCTGTAACTTCCCCAGTATTTGTTGTTTTTTAACTTCTGTTTTTCCTGTACTTATGAGTAGTAAATGTTTTCAAAACATAAATATGGTGTGTTTGCTTATTTCTTTGAAAACTGGGTAACAGTTAAGAGTATTGTGCAATGAATATGAGAAGAGAAGAAACAAAGTGGGAAAATGGCAGTAGAGGAATCAAGTAGAACAAATACTTGACATTCACAAGATATAGGTCACAAGACCTTCCCAGGTCTCCAAATAAGTAAATACTACTTTTGGCACTAGCTGGCAGTCTTTCAGGGGCTACTTCTACCCCCTACAAATACTGCATATGAGTCAAGTAGAGAATTACAAAGTCCTTCTTAATGTGGACACACATGGTTGACCAAGCCACTCACTAGGCTGAGACATACTCTCAGACACCAGCCTTATGCTACACGACCTTCAGAAATGATGTATTTTTAAATGCCAACAATCTACTATATAACCAAGTTCCATCTAACTTGATAGAAACTTCAAGGAGAAGTGGGTCAAGACTTCATAGGAGACATCAGGTACATGAACTCTCACAGGGGTTACATTATTCCAACAGAAAGCTTTAGTTCCTTTTTGTGCTACTGCTATACACACTCAGTTTCTCTTTTAAGATTAAATGTCCAGCAAATTACACTCAGAGATTTAGTTTTAAAATTAGTATGTCTGCAGCAGTAACAATTTTATAAAGATATATATTCACACACACAAACCCATACACACACACACTCATTATCATTACATTAAATTCTAGAAGAGAATCGCATTCTTAAACTGAGCATTTGTCCAGATAGTTGAAGAGCTCACAAGGTAATGCATTCTGAATCACGTAAGTATCTCTGCCCTTCTGAGGATTAGTACCTGCTGTAGGGTCATCATCAGGCAAGCGAACGAGAGTGTAACATATTCCTGGCTGGTTATAAGGAAGGCTGGGGGCTGGGATACAACACAGAACTTCATAGGAATCTGATGGCTCCATCTGCACTATCACTTTCTCCAGCAGCTGGTCATTGAGAGTGTTGGTGCAGTCAAACTGAAAAGTCAGTAAATGGAAAAGTTGTGAAGGATAACAAGTTGGTATCCTTCCCACTCATAACCCACAACTCAGCTCTGGAACCCATTATACCTCCTATCTCTAAAGAGCAGGGTAGGTCTCCTCCTAAGATTCTTCTTTTGGCAACAGGGAGAGCCTTATCCTTGAGGTCTTTTGTTTATATTATTCATCAGCTTTTTCTCTTTCCTGAGACTGCTATACCAAACAAGATAACAGAAGTCTGATGGCTGTCAAATCTAAGTGCTTAGATAGCCCGCTTAATCTACCTTGATGTTAAGTGATGATTTTAAAAAGTTGGTTTTACTTTATATTGTCTGACTTCTTCACACATTTCAGTTTTATGTTCTTTAGATTTTAACCATGAAAAGTTACCCATCACATGAAGGGATCTCTACAACTCTGGTGTTAAGCAAGAATACCAGAAATTCTGTCAAATTAATTCTCTATAAAAGAGACTAGAATTACAGGTAAAGGATATTTGTCTCAAAGCATACCAGCTTATACTCAATCCCTACAGGAGCCAAGGGCATTATCTTACCTGGAACACAATGTGATTGGTAAACATATGCTTGATACATCGAACAAAATATTCTGTTTCTGCTTCTGTAAGTTGAACAGGCTCAGAAGACTTGAACAAGGGTCCTATATTCATAAACTCAGGAATGGCAGCCAATTGTTCTATCAAGAAAAAAGAATGTAGGATATGAAGAAGACAAAGAAAGACTTCACTCTGGATGCTTAAAAAATGTTTTCGTTTTCACAGTCTTACTAATAGTTGAACACTCAACTAGTATGTCCCCAAGCTTTAGTGAAATAATCTTTTAAGTAAGTGAGCTTATATATTCATAAAAGCAAAAAAAAAAAAAAAAAAGAAAGAAAGAAAGAAACTTAATACTTACTTATTTTAGAATGAGTTCCCTGTTAACCAACAAGATACAGATAAAAACAACAATCCCAGGTTAGCAATTACAAACTGGAAAGTTCATGGACTCCAGGTAGCCGTGGCAACTATACCCTACAGTCTTCAGCCACACACATATTTCCTATACTAAGAACTGATCAAATTGAATAAAATTGGTGGATTTCATTATATATACAATGCCTAGGGGCAAGATTATTACTTCTAACCATCAAATCATCATACCTTGGAAAATGTCTTGCCTGGAAGGAGCCAACTTCTCTGGCTTAGTAGCCACAAGTGTGATTTCTATAAAGACAGATATGAGCAAGTGAGTGAACCTCTCTCCCTACTATCAAGCTACCAATACAGACAGAGATGAGAGCAGACATTTCTAGCAGATATGTAATGAGCTATTACTAAATCATACTTATAGGTTATCTGTCACTTCTGGTGGAGGATACTCAAATTAAAATGTATTCAGTGAACATATGTTGTGAAACCATAAAGTAAGCCCTAAAAATATAGAATTTACTTTAAATGGACTGGGATGTACAACAATTACTCAGAAAAGGAAAAACAATTTATTTAAAAAATCTTCTCATGATCAAAATGGGAAAAATTACTTATATCAACAGAAAAATTGAAAATAAGCATAAAATTGTTTCTTCCCAGTTTTGTGTTCTAACCACTAAACATTTATGTCGTCTTCTTTTTTTTTTTCTTCAAGTTTTAAAGTTAGATATTCTTTGGGAATATTTTCATAATTGTGTCCCATAAATTCTTTTAAGACAAACCTCCAATAACAAAATTAATTAACTTACAGATTATCAACTTCAGAAAATAAAAATAGGAGGTGACAGCACTAATGCTGCTCTGAGATGCACAGTGGCAGCTGACTTCAGATACTGTAACGCTTTGCATTTTAAAAAAAAAACCTTCATCTTGGAGTGCATTTCATATTACTTTTTATGTAAAAACCAGGAGTTTTTTTTTAACTAATAAAAATATGTCTTAAATCTAAAAGATTTATAAGGAGTGATAATTAAATGAGTATTAGAGAAAATATGCTAATATTTTTTAGTTTTGCAAAACTACTTATACACAGAAAAACTAATAGAGTTAACTGTTCCCATTACCTGCTTTCTGTTCAAAGACGGGAGCCATAGCGAGAGGAATTGATTTCATGTCAAATGGTTTTTCTGAAGGCTCCAACGTGTACTGATGTAAGGCTTTTTCCATCCCTGGTACAGAGACCGTCAAGCCTGTGAAACACAGAGAAATCTCAGCATTATAACCTCATGCCAATCCTCGAATCCAAATAGGCCTGGATTTGTAATATTTATCTAAGTTTTCTGAAGGAAGAGAAAAATATAACCAAAAGCTTTATAACTTAAATATAAAAATAAAGGATATTATTGAAACTGCCTTATAAACTTGTAAACTGACTTATTTCATTCAAGGAAACATGGGAGCAGAGCATACACATTTTCAACAAAATATACGTACCTACCAGAAAAGAAAGCAACTTAGCTATATGGGAACAATGACAGCATAAGAAAATGGGAAAATGGTAAACCCACCCAAGAGGGAGTTTAAGGAGAACCAGGAATGTGTGAGTAATGTTCTTAAAAAATGTAAGGGCCCAATCTATATTTTCATAGATTGGCGCATAGGAATTACCATTACCAAATTAGAAAATATCCCATAAACAGAGGTTTCTCTAGAAATGGAAGTGAATTCAAAGACAAAAACCAAGCATTCGCCTAATTAAGTGAGCTCATATGCAAATCATGAAATATGCTTCCAAGATACCATTTGAGGAACAGAAGTGTACGTCCTTGGCTTTCACTGACCATTAAAGATGTATGTGGCATTCAGTGCCATCTGCCTCTGCTGCAGCACATTCAGATAGAAGGTAGCTCTGTCTCGTACCTCATCATCAGTATCCATCATACACCTGTCCAGGGGAAACAGAATAATCATGTCACAGGACCCCAAAGATTTCCAGTAGCTCTACTACCAAATCTGAAGGACAGAGCTCAGGTCATCATCTGATACTATCTTTAAAAAAAGTGCTCAACAATAGCCAATAGTGGCTCCTAAAGTCTCCACACACAAATAAATCTTGAGTACTGTTCTGAATTATTAAAGAAATATTGTTATTGTGAATCACAAGCACTACATAAGTAGGCATTAAAATAACAAGGAGCAAAAGAACATGAAAAAGCAGTCTGGAGTCTTTTCTTCCATCTGTAACCACATGCCCCTTAGACTCAGACTTCTGTGTAATTAGGAAATGGGAGTATTATACTTTCCAAGGATGCTAAAAAGATACATAAATTCAAAATCCAATTGTTATTGCTCAGATGACAATTTGTTTCATGTAAACTAGCCAACCTTTGACTTGTAATTTACCTGCTTCAATTGTAATATGCAATCACAGTTTGCTAAAGCAAGTCTTTTCCCCATCAGTCATGAAGACAGTGAAAAACTATTATTTTCAGCTCTGCATAGTGAATTCTCTAATATTTTAATGTAAGCCCCTGTTGTACAAATTGAGGCACATGTATTTAAGTCACTTTCTCAAAATCATGTGAAAGAAAGCCAAAGTCAAATGTGACATGTATCTAGCACATAAAATGCTATGGAGAACTAATCTTTTAGGGAATGGGGCTGGGGAGAGAAGCTCTATAAATAAGAGTGAGGAGTGATAGAAACATGTAGGTTATTGTGGAAACCAAGGCCTGGACACTTCATGAGGTGTTCGGTCAATAGCATATCAAATTGACTGAGAGGTATACATAATTACTAAAAAGAGAAAGAAACTGCCATTTGCCCCTGACTTACTCCATTAGCTCTACTCTTAGGCCTTGTAATGCATCTGCCCTACAGGACAATGAGGAGTTCACTATTTAACCACATGGAATTCTTATTTTTTTTTTTTAAAGACATTATTTAACTTACCTCTGTAACAGTACAAGGATGCTTGGGAGAAGACTCTCATTCTGAGCCCCAAATTTAGCCAAAGCACTCACAGCAGCTATAATGAAGCATATAATTATGCTACATAAATACTGGTTTCTCAGAGTTAAGCAATAATCATTCAAAAAAAAAAACAATTAGAAAAGTGTCCCCATGTTTAGTGGAGACAAATTTTCATTTTATTGAGTGTTTCTTGGTCTCATTTCTTTGATACTGTTAAGCATAAACAGAATTCTCCAAGCCCAAGAAAGCCTGAATAGGAAAATCTTCCAAGCACTGAGGGAAAAGATTCATATAGATTTTCTGTAGGAGCTCTATCTCCACCCCACCACAACTCCTTATATATCACACTGATGTGATTAAGCTCTAATCTCAAACAACCAGACCCAAGCATAAAAAGAAATTCTATTATTAAAATTCCTTTCATTCAACAAAGATTCATTGTTCACCAAACTTTTGTCAGGAATTGTGCTAGGTACTGGGGCAGATAAAAGACACGTCCCTGATCTCAAGGAGCCTATACTCTAGTGGGAAAGACAGTTATGTAGAGAGAGAATTACAACACATCATAGTCCATGGAAGACATATATCCAGGATGCTATGTGAATACACAGAAAGGAACTAAATCAGAATTAGTGGTGGAAAAGTAAGACAAGGAGTTGACACATATGACCTGAGCTAAAATTTGAAGAACAAATACTATTAGCCAGAGGAAAAAGGCATGATAAGAGTATTAGAGGCAGAGAAAATAAGTTCAAATGGTCCCTGCCCAGAGAAGAAAGTGAGGTATATTACTGGACAGCTGGGCAAGGCTGAGCATAGGACCCATGCTGGAGAGCAAGAAGAGACAAGGGAGAGACTGGAAATAAAACAAAATTAGGGTATGGTTTAATCTCAACAGTATTATTGAAGGATATTAAATATGAGCTAAATTTGTATATTTGAATGTCCTTTTTTTTAGCAGAGTGTAAAGAACAGGCTGGATATGTGTGAATCTAGAAGCAGTCAGACTAGTTAGGCATCTGAAATGGAGGAGAGCCTCAATCAGCACCATGAAAATAGAAGAGAGAATGAAGAAATATTAAGGAGACACAATTGAAAGCACTTGATGACTGAGGGGGATAATGAATGTGAGGATTTCAGTTTGAGTTAGTTTGAATTTCAGGTTGAATTTGAAGTGGTTTAAGTTATTTGGACAAACAAGTTCAGGAAAGAGACATGATTGGTGTCACAGCCTATCAGCAGAGCTCGGAAAATGATCACCAGGAAGAATATAGATGTTGAGAAGACAAAACCCTAGAGAGAAATAGTATTTTAAGGAATGGGGCTGGGAAAAGAAGCTCTATAAATAAGAGTGAGGAGTGACGGAAACATGTAGGTTATTGTGGAAACCAAGGCTACGGAGTTTCATGAAGTGTTCAGTCAATAGTACATCAAATGGACTGAGTGTAAACAAAGATAAGAAGATTAAAGTATCTAACTTGATTTTATATTTTAACAACTAGTTTATAAGTAATTTTTTTTTTTTTTGAGACAGAATTTCACTTTCTCACCCAGCCTGGAATGCAGTGGCACAATCTTGGCTCACTCCAACCTCCACTTCCCGGGTTCAAGCGATTCTCCTGCCTCAGCCTCCAGGGGAGCTGGAACTACAGGTGTGCGCCACCATGCCCAGCTAATTTTTGTATTTTTTAGTAGAAATGGGGTTTCACCATATTGGACAGGCTGGTCTCGAACTCCGGACCTCGTGATCTGCCCGCCTCGGCCTCCCAAGGCATTCTTGGGCCCTCTTTGCCCAACAAGTGTGGAATCTTAGTAGCCAGAGCGGTGTTCACAGTCCTCAATGAATTCACAAAGGTGGGCTAGGCCAGCTACTTTACTCTCAAAGTGTTGGGATTACAAGCATGAGCCACTGTGCCCAGCCATAACTAATTTTCAATAAAATTACTTCAGAGGATTTTTAAGGGAGAGAGCTAGATTATACTGAGTTGAAGAGAAAACATAATTAATTCATGGAGGCAGCTAATAATGACTACTTCAAGTTTATCTCAGAGGAGAAGGAAAGTATAGAGTCAGGAGCTACTGAAAGGCTCATAGAGAGTTTACACCTCTAATGGGAGAGATTTGTATCTATTCATATGCTAAGGAGAAGAAAGATCAGAAAGGAAAAGTCACTTAAAAATACATACAGACACACATACACAAATTCTACAAACATTCGTTCTTGTGGCTATCACTTAAAAAAATGGATGAGCCATCATAGTATTCCTGTCATACTGAAAGCCAAGGGTTATGTGTCTCTGATCTAAGGCAAAAATGAGGATGGAAACTGGAGTACAAAGAAAGACATCTGGGCCCTAAGCATGCTCTAAAATCCCACCGTCCAATAGATCCTGCAACTTCATTTTCCAATTTCATATCACTCTCTTAAGTATTTCAAAAGATCAGCATCATCAGTATCAGTGTCCCAATGACTCACCAGCTCTGACAGCCTCATTCTCCAGGACAACCCTATTAAAAATAAAGCGGATATATTTGGAGGGGACAGGCGTTCTGGGGCCTTCTTTGCCCAGCAAGTGTAGAATCTTAGTAGCCAGAACAGTGTGTTCACAGTCCTCAATAAATTCACAAAGGTGGGCTAGGCCTGCTTCTTTACTCTCAGGGTTCTCTTCCACAATGCTGATTATGCAGTCCACAATGGCCCGCTTGTACTCAAAGCCTCCCTGGCAAAAAAGAGGATAAAATTGCCATTCATTCTAAGGACACATTTTGGAAAAATGCTTACACTCCAAAGTTCATGCTTATAATATTCAAATTTCATTTCTCACCTTTTATGAAAGAAACAAAAGTGTTTTTTCTCCAAGTGGGAAAGCAAAGCAATGGCATATTTAGTAATCTGACAGTGACTTCACTTGAGAGGCATACTGAGATTATAAAGAAATCTCCTTCAAACATTATGGTATTTATTTCATGGCAATCCTAAGAATTTAAGAGAGCAACTTCCTCTGATTAAAAAGTAGTCTACCTACATCATCTCGGAGCATGTTGGAGAGGAAAGTCATCATGACACTGTGCTTTCGAGGGTATTTCTGACAGAGAGCACTAATTGCCTGTACAACCACCACCTGCAGAAAAACAAACAGAACATTCACCTTTGACTGTACAACCACCACCTGTAAAAAATAAACACAGAAAAGACATTCTTCTTTGTAACTTTGGCTACTAAACATACTTTCCCACTTACTTACTGCAAGCTAAGAAGGCACTGTAGTTGCCTAAAATGACAATAATGGTTCTTCATGGAAGATAACCAAGGAGACCCAAAGGAAAATAAAAACAATGTACAAATAAAGTTCATTCAAGAGATCCCTTCCCTCTGCCTCAGACAAATAATCATATCAAAAATTTTAAAGTGAACAGTAAAGGTAAAAAGCTTGAACAGACTGATTTCCATAGAAGAAATAGAGAAAGCTATCAAGGAACTACTTCACAGAATGGTTTCTAGGGGAATTTTACCACAACTTTAAAGACCAGTGTTACCTGGGCATGGTGACTCACACCTTTAGTACCAGCACTTTGGGAGGCTGAGGTAGGTGGATCACCAAAGGCCAGGAGTTCAAAACCAAGCTGACCAATATGGTGAAACCCCGTCTCTACTAAAAAAATACAAAAATTAGCTGGGCGTGGTGGCGTGCCCTGTAGTCCCAGCTGCTCGAGGAGGCTGAGACAGGAGAAGTGCTTGAACCTGGGAGGTGGAGGTTGCAGTGAGCCAAGATCAGACTCTGTTTCAGAATAAGTAAATAAATAAAAGATCAGTGTTAAGATGTGTGAAGAATGTGAGATTTTACCCCACTTGTGGCTAATAAGTTAACCTGTCACAATTTCATGGATGCTGGTAGAAAACATGAGACTTCCGGCACAGAGATAAAAGACAGTTAATTACTCACAGCAGTAGCAATAGCCAGAGTATGAGCATTTTGGGGTGGGTTTCCTGAGCCCCAATCCCAAAGTGCTATGCAAAGAGGGCCAGATAATATCTGGTTTTGCAGTAGGCTGCACTGCCGGATAAGAATCCTAAGGATGGAACCTGAACATTTTACAGTGGGCAGTAAGCATGCCTGTCCTTTTTTCTGAAGGAAAACATTATTATATTAGACCATAAACACATTTGCTTTTTGCTCCAGAGAGAGTACTATTAGTATTTTCTAGGGCTGCAAGGAAATCTTCCCTTTCCTTTAGAGGGAGATATGATCTCTATCTTCTAAGGCTAGAAGATGTCTTGTATTATACAAAGGGAACACAGTTGTGGTAGCAGGATACAAAGGGCAGTTAGTGCCTAACTTGCAAGATGTGCAGAAATGAAAAGAGACTCATGGAGAATTTAGAATTGTCTACCAACAATCAGATAACCCCAAATCCATATATACAGTTTCGGAGCATAGAAAATGAAAGAAAATCTCCACAATCTTTTTATGAAGCAATGATACTTAAGCCTAATAAAGACAGTATATATGTACAGAAAGAAAAATTACAGGCTAAAATCATTTATAAATATTGATGTAAAAATTCTAAGTTATATATTAGTTAATACAGTCTAACACTAAAGAAATAATTCACTGTGATGAAATGGGGTTCATCAAGAATGGAAAGAGGGTTTGGCATTAGAAAATTGATAAAATAACATCACATTAATGAGTCAAAGGATTATATCCAAAATGCTGAAAAGCCTTTGTTAAAATCCAACATTCATTCCTAACAAAAATTCTTGAAGAAAAAGGGAATAGATGATATGCCTACAACATAAACATATATACTTTAATCCTAATGCCAGCATATTACTTAATATGGAATCCTGAGAGGCATTCCCATTGAGGTCAGAAGGGATGCAAGGATGCCACTATCTCCACAATTATTTAGCATTATTCTGGAGATGTTAGCCAATGCAATTAGATAAGAGAAAACAAAGAAACAAGAAGTGGAGAAGACAAAACAAAAATATCTTTATTTTTAGATGACATGATAGTATATATGAAAATCCTAGAGAATAATAAAACTAATTCAATAATTCACCGAGGTAGCAGGATACAAAATTAACATGTAAAACCAGTAATATTCATATACATGAATGATAACCAGGTAGAAGATAAAATGGAATAAAAAACATTTATAATAACAATGAAAAAGGTTAAGTTATTTAGAAATAAGCATTTTTAAACCATTCAAAACTAATATAAATTATTTTTAAAAAATTCTTCAATAAAGGCTTAAAAGAAGATTTGAACAAATTAAAAGACATCCTTGTTCTTAGGATGTCCCAACATCATCCGGATATGTGTTCTCTCCCAACTTCTGAATTTAATGTGATCCCAACAGAAAATGTCAACAAGGTTTTTCATAAGCCAGGCAACTTGATACTAAAGTTCATTGGAAAATAAACATGTGGCCAGGCACAGTGGCTCATGCCACTAATCCCAGCACTTTGGGAGGCTGAGGCGGGCAGATCAGCTGAAGTCAGGAGCTTGAGACCAGCCTGGCCAACATGGTGAAATTCTCTCTGTACTAAAAATACAAAAAATTAGCTGGGTGTGGTGGCAGGTGCCTGTAATCCCAGTTACTCGGGAGGCTGAGGCAGGAGAATTGTTTGAACCTGGGAGGCAGAGGTTGCAGAGCTAAGATTGTGCCATTGCACTCCAGCCTGGACAAAAAGAGCGAAACTCCATCTCAAAAAAAAAAAAAGAAAGAAAAGAAAAAGAAACATGCAAGAATAGCCAGGAAAACAATGAAAATATAAAACTATGATGGAAGGCTAGGCAGCGTACAAAGCCATATTTAGAATAGAGTGTAGCAGTAGTATATGAATAAACAGACCAATATATGAGTAGAATAGACACTCCAGAAACAGACCCAAGTACATATGAAACTTTAGTATATGATAAAGATGACATCTCAAATTATTGGGGCAAAGATGGTCTTTATATTTTTTTTTCAGCTTTCCTCTAATTGTTTATAAAAAAATAAAAATATGTATTTTTTGAGATAAGGTAATATGGTTTGGATTTGTGTCCCCACCCAAATCTCATGTCAAATTGTAATCCCCAATGTGGAGGTGGGGACTGGTGGAAGGTGACCGGATAATGGGGGCAGATTTCCCTGCTGGTGCTGTTCTCATGGTAATGAGTAAGTTCTTGTGAGATCTGGTCATTTAGAAGTGTGTAATACCCCTCCACACCCCTCTTGGTCATGCTCCTGCCATGTAAGATATCTGCTTCCGTTTTGCCTTCTACGATGAGTAAAAGCTTCCTTAGGCTGCCCCAGAAGCAGATGCTGCCATGCTTCCTGTTCAGCCTGCAGTACTGTGAGCCAATTAAACCTCTTTTCTTTATAAATTACCCAGTCTCAGGTATTTCTTTATAGTAGTATGACAATAGACTAAGCAAAATCTTGCTCTGTTATCCAGGACAGAGTGCAGTGGCATGATCAGAGCTCACTGCAGCCCCATCCTCCCAGGCTCAAGCGATCCTCCCACTTCAGCCTCCCAAGTAGCTGGGATTATAGGTGCACCACCATCTTTGACTAATTTTTGTATTTTTTTGTAGAGACAGGTTCTCACTATGTTGCCCAGGTTGGTCTCAAACTCCTGGACTCAAGTGATCCCCCTGCCTTGGCCTCCCAAAATGCTGGGATTACAGGTGTAAGCCACCATATCTAGCCTTAAATAAAATTTTGGGGGGCAACTAACTGGGTAGTCAATGGAAAAGGATTAAGATAGAATCTGTCATAATATATACAATTAAAAAATTCAATGGACTAGAGATCTAAATGTAAAATATGAAACTATAAATATATTAGACGAGAACATGAGTGAATTCCTCTATAATTTGAATGGAAAGTCTTTTTAATTATGACTCAAAGTCAAATAAAAGACTGACAAATATGACTACATAAAAAATAACATTTTTGCATGACAAAAGACATCATAAGAAAAATCAAAAGACAAATGACAAACTGGGACAAAATATTCATAACATGTTTTACAGATAAAGAGCTAATATCCTTAATATACAAAAATAATAATAATAATAAAGGAAACAAAAGATCAGAAATCCTATAGAAAATGGGGAAAATGCAGCCGGGCATGGTGGCTTACACCTATAATCCCAGCACTTTAGGAGGCCAAGGTGGGTGAACTTCTTGAGCTCCAGAGTTCAAGACCAGCCTGGTCCACCAGTCCTTTTGCCTTTCTTCCAATGGTGAAACCCTGTCTCTACAAAAAATACAAAAATTAGCCAGGCATGATGGCTTATGCCTGTAATGTAGTCTCAGCTACTCAGGAGGCTAAGGCAGGAAGATCACCTGAGCCCAGGGAGGTTGAGGCTGCAACGAGCTATGATAATGCAACTGCACTCCAGCCTAGGTGACAGAGATCCTGTCTCAAAAAAAGATGGGAAGAGGAAAAATTCTAAAATTGAAAGCCAACTGAAATGAATCTATCCGTATTTCAAGAGATTTGTCTAATTGCACTGAAAAAAAGAAGAAATAACCTGGTTAGTCAACATTCAACTATTCTGTGTGCAGATGTTAAAAGATCAATTTTGAACTAGCAGTTATTTCCATACTATACATACATAAAACAACAATAATAATAATGGGCATATATACGATTCTTAACTCTTTGTTATCTGATTTATACTTCACAATAATTCTATGAAGTAAGTACTATTATTATCTCCATTGTACATCTAAGGAAACTGAGACAGAATTTATGTGACTCACCTGAGGTCATATATGTAATAAGTGGTAGAATCAGGATTTAAACCCAGGGATTTTGATTCTAAAGGTCATTCTCTTCACCACCACAATGACTGCCTCGAAACCTTCTAACTCTTTCGCCTGACATTTTAAATTAGTCTTGAGCACAGCTGCAGCCACTGCCTGGCCAAAGAGGGACAGGGAGATCTCAGTCTTGGCATCCTGCTGCAGGGCAGTAGGTACTGTTGTAAATATGCTATCCTGTGCATAATTAAACATGCTATCCTGTGCATCATTAGGACAGTACCTACTGCCCTGCAGCACGATGCTGTGAGACTGAGACATAAGCAGACTCCTCTCCTCACAGCTTCTTGCCCACCCTGGTTGTCTGGGAGGTGCCCCACCCTCTCTTGTCCCAGCCCCTAGATGCCATTTTGAGAGTCTTTAGGAAAAAACTCACTCCTACAAAAGCTATTTGAAAAAACCGGAACAAGCAACTGCTAGACCAGACATACACAACTGTCTGCTTGACGGGTAAAGTTTGTCTCTTAAAAGTCTGGATGCATACTAAGTAGAGAGTAAATGGGGTTAGTTATACTATTGGACTGAGTATAAAGAAAGAATGAAGCAATAAAGTGTTTCTACTTTTATTCTTTTAACTGAAATTTACTGTTTTTCTTTCTTTCTTTTTTCTTTTTTAAAAAACATCTCTGACATACTCTCACCAGTTCTATTCAACCCTGTTCTGGAAGTAAACACTACAAAACACTGCTCAGAGAAATTAAAGAAGATCTAAATAAAGGGAGAGATATACCATATTCACGAAATAGAAAAACAATGTTAAGATGTCAGTTCTCCCCAAATTGATTTATAGATTCAACACAATCCTAGTCATAATCCTGTAAGACTTTGTTTAGTAGAAATTGATAAACTGGTTAACTAAGTTTCATAGGAAATGCAAAGGAACCAGAATATTAAAAAAGAAAAAGTTGGATGGCCATACTACTTGACATTTAAGAGGTACCATAATGCTACATTAATCAGTATTAGTGTGGTACTGGTACTGGATTGACAAAAAGTTTAGTAACATGATATGAAGCCCAAAAATATACCTAAAATTATATGGCTATCTGCTTTGTAGATAAAGGTGCCAAAGCACTCCAATAGGGAAAAGGAAGTCTTTCCAACAAATTATGGTGAAATAAAGTAGATATCGGTATGGAAAAAATACTGAACTTACCGCACAAACAGTAATTCGAGTTGGATTATTGTCTAAAATGTAAAAGCTAAAACCATAAAGCATTTAGACTAAAACATGAGGAAATATCTTTATGACTTGGAGGTAGATAAAGAATTCTTAGGGGACAGTAATAACTATGAAAGAAAAAATGATATAAATTAGACTTCATAAAAATTAAAACTTCTGCTTCTCAAATGACACTGTTAAGAAAATAAATAGGCAGCCTAGAGCCTGGGAGAAAACATGATCATGTTTAAACTCTTACCTTGAACTCATCTGAGATTTCAGACACAAAAGAAGATATCTGCTTCATGAGCCTGTCCACACTGCTCTCACTTCCTGTTTTGAGGAGTGTAGTAATGGCTAGGGTAGCAATGCTTCTGTTTGAGTCTGTGATTAAGTTTTCTAAGTCCAGATTGCAGGCAGTAACGGCAGAGGGGTGCTTCATTGCCACCTTGTAGAAGGGCAAGAAAGAAAATTAGGCAAATTGCTTTTGATAAAGGCTAGAACTTAAATTTTAATTGAGGTAAGTGGCAATCCAAAGAGGACAGGATAGGTGAAAAGTAATTGTCTCAAAAAGAATGATTCCACTTAACAAGGTATATCTTTTCATAAACGATCAACTACCAGAGTACAGCATTGTATTCTCTTTTGTTAGGTTCCTATAACCTTTCTAACGTTACCGTTTTTAAAAAAATTATAATTGGCCTGGTCAGGCGCAGTGGCTCACACCTGTAATCCCAGCACTTCGGGAGGCTGAGGTGGATGGATCACTTGAGGCTAGGAGTTCTAGACCAGCCTGGCCAACATGGTGAAGCCTTGTCTCTAAATACAAAAATTAGCTGGGCATGGTGGCACATGCCTGTAATCCCAGCTACTCAGGAGAGTAAGGCAAGAGAATTGCTTGAACCTGGGAGGTGGAGATTGCAGTGAGCCAAGACTGCGCCACTGCACTCCAGCCTGGGTGACAGAGTGAGAGAGACTGTCTCAAAAAAAAAAAAAAAATTATAATTGGCCTGTATTTCCTTATAGTGCATGTGTTCATATATGTCTAATAGATATTAGGAGCACAGAGAACAGGATCTAGCATAGTAGACAGTGCTCGACAAAGACTTAATATCTTATCACTTAGAAAAGACTTCTGCATTTAAATATGCAAACTCCAGCCAAACTGCATTATCTATGGTTACTACATGGTTTGCCACTCTCCTGCTTCCTTGTTTTTGCTGATGTTGTTCCACCTCTTTGTTTATCCCGATATTGGTATAGAATCCCTTACCCATAATTTAGAAAATCTGAAAACACTCTGGAAAGCAAAGCATTGGGATTTCATTTAACAGCAAAACATGACACAAACTAATGTGACTCTTTATACCACCTGACAAGAATAGTCACATGTTTTGTGCAAAAATGTTAATGTGTTTTAATGGTGTGATGCTGCCCCAAGCCCACTGGGGTTTGTAACCTTGCTAAAGTTTATCTAAAAGCAAATTCTGGGACACATCTGGCCCCAAGATTATAGATGAGCGATTGTGGACCTGTATCAACTCTTTAAAAAACACTTTAGGGGGCCGGGCGTGGTGGCTCACGCCTGTAATCCCAGCACTTTGGGAGGCCGAGGCGGATGGATCACTTGAGGTCAGGAGTTCGAAACCAGCCTGTTCAACATGGCGAAACCCTGTCTCTACTTAAAATACAAAATTAGCTGGGGATGGTGGTGCATGCCTGTAATCCCAGCTACTCAGGAGGCTGAGGCATGAGAATCGCTTGAACCTGGGAGGTGGAGGTTGTAGTGAGCCAAGATCGTGCCACTGCACTCCAGCCTGGGCAACAAAAGCAAAACAAAAACAACAATAACAATAACAAAAAACACTTTAGGCCAGGCACGTGGTTCAGGCCTGTAATCCCAGCACTTTGGGAAGCCAAGTGGGCAGATCACCTGAGGTAAGGACCTCGATATCAGCCTGGCCAACATGGCGAAACCCTGTCTCTACTAGAAATACAAAAATTAGCTGGGCATGGTGGCAGGTGCCTATGATCCCTGCTACTTGGGAGGCTGAGACATGAGAATAGCTTGAACCTGGGAGGCAGAGGGTGCAGCGAGCTGAGATTACGCCACTGCACTCCAGCCTTGGAGATACAGTGAGACTTTGTCTCCAAAAAAAAATTAAAAACACACAATTTAAACTGTTGTTCTATAAAGGTTTCTTCCAAGGCTGCTCTAAATTTCTCTTTTCTTCAACTGTTTACATAACTAATTTATAATTATGTACTGCCTATGACAAGTCTTCTACTACATTTAACTTTCATTTAAATTTTTTATGCTTATTTAATTTATTCTGTGTTTCTGTATTATATCCTCCAAATCTACCCTATCTAATAAGGTAGACAACAGCAACATGTGAACTACTAAGTATCTGAAAGGTGGCTATTCGAAACTGAGTATGCTGTAAATATAAACATACTGTATGCCAAAAACTTAGGATATATCAAAATATCTATTACATGTTGAGATGACGTATGTATTATAAGATATACTATTAAAATTAATTTTATCTTAAAAATTTTAATGTGGTTATAAAATTTAAAATTATACATGAGTTTCACATTGGGTTTCTATTGGACAGTGCTGTTGTAAGCAAGCACTGTGCAAGGGAACTTTCTTCAGTGATAGAAATGTTCAATATCTGCACTGTCCATAGCCACTAGCCACATGTGGCTGGGAGTACAAGAAGTGTGACTCATATGACTGAGGAACTGAAATTTTTATTTTATTTTATTTTAATTAATTTAAATTGAAATGGCCACCATATTGGACCATGTGGCTCTTGAATATAAAATGCTCAGAAGTCAAAAATGAGTTATAATCTTCAGTTACATAATAATAAAAATGGGCATATCCAAGGCCACAAATATAAGTGAAATGTTGTAAAGGTGAAGCCCATTAACCTTGGAGAGAAAACCAAATGCTTCATATTTAATAGTTCTCAATTAAACACTGACAGAGTCAATATGTTAGCAAAGGAACACCTACCTTGTTCAAGGTCCTCACAGCTGCATATCTCAAGGCTGGCTTAGGAGAACTACAGAAAAGCTGAAGAACTAAAAATAGTAATATTATATATATATATAAAATATTACGTATATATACCGTGAATACTCCTGGCTTAGGAGAACTACAGAAAAGTTGAAGAACTAAAATATAGATATAGATATATAGATACAGTGAATATTACTTATATATACTGTGAATATTCCTCATCTCATCATATACCACATAGCTGAAAATATGGTACATAATGAATCACATTCAAAACTTGCATAAATAAATTTTATCAGAGCATCAAAAATTTACATGAAAAATGTAACATCAAAATAGAAAAAGCACTTTTGGTCAGTTATAAAAACTTTAATAGGAAACAAAGTTTGTTCTTTTTAAAAAAAATTTAAAAAGCATGCCCATTAATACCTGAACTTAAATGGTAGAAATATTGACAGTTCTGAACACAAATGGGCTTTTTAAACACCAAGAAAAACTATAAAATGTTTTCAAAAGTTTCATATGGGGAAACAGAAACTAAAAAAAAAAAGTAATAAATAACTATTATTAATAAAATAAACTACATGCATATAAATAAAATTCTTTCAAAAGTTTTATACAGAGAAATAGAAACATTGAAAAAAGAAGTAATAAAGTAAGGAACAAGTAAAATAAACTGTCTACATATAAGCTGTCAGAATGCAAAGGCTATATATACCCAGAGCTAACTACAGAAAACATTCTTAATACCTATTCTGCAGACCTATGAAACTTAAAGCAAAAACTTAAGAACATAAACAAAAGCCAACCATCAAATATAAAACAAACCTGAAACAGCAGGTGCCAACTCTCTTGCAGTGCAGTTAGGAAGATGGATGATAGCTGAAGCAGCTTCATAAATAACCATTTCATGTTTATTTCGCAAGCAGCTCTCAATGAAATCAAACAGGGGACTTTCATGGCTGTCAGTAAGTATTTATAGGCCATTATTTAGATATCGAATAGAGAGGCAATATGCATAAGGATTAAAAGCACAGGCAGATTGAGAAGTACTTCCGGAATGGTAGATGAGGGATTTCTGAAAATTCATTTCTCCACAAAGCAATTAGAATACTGGCAAAATTGTCAAAATCAACTTTTTCAGAACTCTAAAAAGTTAATCAAAGATCTGCAAAAATCCTGAACATTTATTTAAGAAAAATAGCTGAATCTTGGTAAGAATGGTGAGCTTTCTGGTATTTTAACCTGCCTCATTTTCAGTTTCCATGTACCTCTTCCCAGTTCCATGGTAGCCTTGGAAACCAGCAGCCTCAGAACCACAGTAATTGTGAATGCCAGCAGCCTAGCTGCAAAAGCAGCTCTGCGCCAAAACCTCATCCCCAGAGAACTGTCACTATGTGACCTGTCTGGTGCTCCCTAGAAAAGCCCCATTCACAGGCTAATCTTTATTTCACCTGACTCAGAGCTCATTCAGTGTGAAAAGCCCTATGCCCAGAGAGTTTGTCCAAACAAACCAGTAGTATTTGGTTAATCTTGCAGCTGCCAGAGGCAGCAATTTTAGTAGGGGCAAACAAGAGCCTGGCCAAAAAACTTAAAAGGAAAATTTGGGAAATCAGATGTCCTTAGGGGACTTTGAAAATTTCTAAAATATTTCTGGGAATATAGAAGGTCATGTGCAAGTGGAGCGCTAACCAAATACCCACTAAAGACCTGATAGAGCTCCACTCTCTAACCTGTGCTTGACTCTGAGGATCTGCACAAAGCAGGAGGTGAAAGCTAAGGCAGAGCTGTGAACTACCAGGACATGGAAAGCATACTCCAACATACACAGCATCCCTTGGAAAATGATGGGAGATATACTAGTTTAAAGCATTTAAGAAAATCTGTCCAATCATTACTTGTGACTCAGCTATTCAAACAAAGACTTTTATAACCTTTATTTTCTATCTTGTATAGATACAAGATACTATTATTAGTAAAATAAACTACGTACATATAAATAAAATTCTTTCAAAAGTTTTATATAGAGAAATAGAAACATTGAAAAAAGAAGTAATAAAGTAAGGAACAAGTATAGATACAAGACAGAAAATAAAGATTACAGAAGTATCTTGTATAGATACAAGATAGAAAATAAAGATTACAGAAATAGTGGCCAGGTGCAGTGGCTCACGCCTGTAATCCCAGCACTTTGGGAGGCCGAGGCAGGTGGATCACGAGGTCAAGAGATCGAGAACATCCTGGCCAATACAGTGAAACCCTGTCTCTACTAAAACACAAAAATTAGCTGGGTGTAGTGGCACGCGCCTGTAGTCCCAGGTACTAGGGAGGTTGAGTCAGGAGAATTGCTTGAAGCTGGGAGGCAGAGGTTGCAGTGAGCCGAGATCTCACCACTGCACTCCGGCCTGGAGCCTGGCGAAAGAGCAAGACTCTGTCTCAAAAAAAAAAAAAAAAAGATATAGAATGGCAGAATGGATAAGAATCCACCAACCAAGTCTGCCGTCTTCAAAAGACTCACCTAACACAAAAGGACTCACATAAACTTAAGGTAAAGGGGTGGAAAAAGGTATTCCATGCAAATGGACATCAAAAGTGAGCAAGAAAAGCTATTATATCAGACAAAACAGACTTAAAAGCAAAAACAGTTTAAAAAGACAAAGAGACATTTACATGATACAAGCACTAGTCCAACAGGAAAATATCACAATCCTAAATATATATGCACCTAACACTGAATCTCCAAAATTTATAAAACAATTACTACTAGACCTAACAAATGAGATCAGCAACTCAATAATATTGGGGGACTTCAATACTCCACTGACAGCATTAGACAGGTCATCAAGACAGAAAGTCAACAAAGAAACCATGGACTTAAACTATACCCTAGAACAAATAAACTTATTTACCGAACATTCTACCCAACAACTGCAGAATATACATTCTATTCATCAGCACATGGAATATTCTCCAAGATAAACCATATGATAAGCCACAAAACAAGTCTCAATAAATTTAAGAAAATCAAATTTATATCAAGTACTCTCTCAGACCACAGTACAATAAAATTAGAAATCAACTCCAAAAGGAACCTTCAACATCATGCAAATATATGGAAATTAAAATCTGCTCCTGAATGATTGTTGGATCATCAATGAAATCAAGATGGAAATTTAAAAATGGTTTGAACTGAACAATAATAGTGTATAAAAACCTCTGAGAGAGAGATCCAAGATGGCCGATTAGCAGCAGCTCAGGAATGTAACTCCCAGTGAAAGCGCAGAGAACAAGTGGATGCCGCACTTTCCAACGAATTTTTGTTGCCCACAGAACGGGAGATTCCCGGCAGAGGAGCCACATGGGTCGCCAGCACAACTCTTTTGGCCGGCGCGGCTGTTTTGCCAGTGCCCCAGTGCGGCGCTTCTCGGTGCGGAGTATACGGGACGGACGGGCTCGGCTGGTCCCATCCCCACAAGGAGAACAGCAATTGGAAGCGCTGAGGACTGAGAGTTTCACAGCAAGCACAGCGAACCGGGGAAGGTCCGGCTCTCTGGGGAAGGGACGTCCACCAAAGGAAAACTAAGAAACAGAAAAAACTTCATCACCGGGTGGAAAGAGATCCAAGATGGCCGCACAGCAGCAGCTCAGGATTGTAGCTCCCAGTGAAAGCGCAGAGAGGGAGTGGATGCCGCAATTGCAGCCGAATTTTTGATGCCCACAAATTGGGAGATTCCCGGCGAAGGAGCCACACGGGTCGCCAGCGCGACTCTTTTGCTGGTGCCCCAGTGCGGCGCTTCTAGGTGCAGAGTGTACAGGACAGACGGGCTCGGCTGGTCCCATCCCCACAAGGAGAACAGCAATTGGAAGCGCTGAGGACTGAGAGCAAGCACAGCAGAACCCAGGAAGGCTCAGCTCTGTGGGGAAGGGGCGTCCGCCAAAAGAAAATTGAGAAAAAACTTCATAACCAACAAGCCGGACGTCCACTCAGAGACCCAATCTGAAAGTCTGCAATTACAAAAACGACAGGTGGATAAATCCACAAAAATGGGAAGAAACCAGTGCAAAAAGGCTGAGAACACCCAAAATCAGAATATCTCTCCTCCTACAGGGGATCGCACCTCCTCATCAGCAAGAGAACAAGGCTTGACGGAGGATGAGTGTGAAGAACTCACAGAATCAGGCTTCAGAAGGTGGATAATAAGAAATTTCTGTGAGCTAAAAGAACATGTTCTAACCCAATACAAATACACTAAGAACCTTGAAAGAAGATTTAACGAAATGCTAATGAGAATGGACAACTTAGAGAGGAATATAAGTGAATTGATGGAGCTGAAAAACACAACACGAGAACTTTGTGAAGCATGCACAAGTTTCAACAGTCGAATTGACCAAGCAGAAGAAAGGATATCAGAGGTCGAAGATCAACTCAATGAAATAAAACGAGAAGGCAAGATGACAGAAAAAAGGGTAAAAAGGAATGAACAAAGTCTCCAAGAAATATGGGACTATGTGAAAAGA
>PVKP010031018.1:0-27366 GCA_004027715.1 Plecturocebus donacophilus
TACCCAGTCTTGGTATTCCATTATAGTAGCACAAAACAGACTAAGACAATGATATAGAAGACTGTTCTGATATAGCTCCTGTCTTCCACTGGCCTCCACCTGGCCATTCTTACTCACTTCTCCCTGTTGTCCAGCCACACTGACCTAAGCTCACTTCCAGTAATGGTCTCCTTTCCAGGGTATATCTTTTTGCCTGGAATGGCTCTTGTCACCTGTTTTGCCTGATTAATTTCTACTCATCTTTCTGGCTTAGTTTGAAAATCATCTGATACATGAAGCTTTCCTTGACCTCCCTCTCTCCTTATGCCATGTCTGGGCCCCTGGGTGTCATTTTCATGGGACTCCCATAGCATCCTTGTTACTTCTCTCAGAGCTGTCCTTACATTGTAATATAATTGTCTCAATTGTTTGTTTCTTCAACCTTTTTAAGGGCAGGGACTGCATTTTATTCATTTACAAATTATTTTTTGTATATCTTATGTGCCTAGTAAAATGCTTGGTATCCAGAGTATATTTAATGTCCTTTGAATAAGTAAATTAACTGATCAATGAAAAAATGAATTATTTTGCTAAAAGTAATGTATCTGTTTTGGGCTGAAGAGAGTGGAATCAAGAAGTGCACTCTATACTCTGTTTTCATTGGAAATTTTAGTCTTTCTCTTCTCCCTGTCACAAACTGATATGAGAGGATAGATAAATTAACATCTTAAAGGACTCAGGGCTTTTAAAATACAAGTCCAGCTTATGTCTTTATTACTCACTAAAAACTATTCTGTTAAGCCTGAGTTACTGATGAAAGCACACATTCTAGAATGATGCTTCTAAAGAAGGTTTAACCAAGTCAAAGACCATAGTCATGGCATTTCCCAGAGCATCTAAGAAGTTTAAAGTATTCACTTAACTTTGACATTCAGGCATGGAGACATAATCAAGAGAATACTAAGCCCTTTTGAATAGTTAGTGGTTTGGTGGGAAAAATTGTTGATTGCAGTTTCTAGATTGACATACATTTGTCATCAGATCACTTTAGGGTTGCCAGTCCAAAATCTGTGTACCCTAAAGGCTGTGGACCACCATAGTGATGGTCTATGAAGATGATCTTCATTATCTTCTTAACATTCTAGTTCAATTGTGATTAGTCCTAATTCTGTCTTTTGTCATTGTTGCTGTTAATAGCAATATTTTGATGACAAAATGTTTGATATTTTTGTTAAGGATTTTAACTAGATGTAGAGACATTGATTTCAACACTAATTCTATTCTCTTGTTTCTATACTATCAGCATTTTGATAAATCTGTAGACATAAATCCATATATAGCCTTAATAAGTTTAAAATATGTCCCTAATCTCTAACAATATTTAATGCAAACCAAATTAATCAGTGAGCAATATAAAGAGGAGCATTTTAAATCTCACTTATTTTGGTGATATTATTATCTTTATTATATGGAAACATTTATAATTTTTGAATAAGCTTTTATTCCTTTTACTTTTTAAATAGGATTTCCATGGAGTTAAGTTAGTTTTAAATCTAGTCTCCATTATTTCAAAAAGGATGATTAACCAAAATGGTGTAAAATTATCTTTTCAATTTAATGACATTTAAAAATCATTCTGTCCATAAATACAGCTCTATATAAATTTTAAATAAAATGTTTTCTCTAAGAGTTTTCCCTAAAAGTTTAAAGAACAGTGAATAAAAAGAAAGCATTATAAGTACAAAACATAAATTGTGAGATGATTAACACTTGAATGTAGTACTTTCTTTTTACTGAACATTTTCATAAAAGTGGTTTTAATTATGATGTTTGTCATAGAAATCAACTTCTTAGAACCATGGTACAGCACTAACTGTGTTTTAGTCTCAAATACAGTTGTTGAAATGATGTTTGCAGTTTTCCTTTGTTTAAAAAATTTGGCAGGGTGCAGTGGCTCACACCTGTCTGTAATCCCAATACTTCGGGAGTCTCAGGTCGGGAGTTTGAGACCAGCCTGGCCAACATGGAGAAATACTGTCTCTACTAAAAATACAAAAATTAGCCAGGCGTGGTGGTGTATTCCTGTAATCCCAGCTACTCAGGAGACTGAGGTAGGAGAATCACTTGGACCTGGGAGGCAGAGGTTGCAGTGAGCCAAGATGGTGCCACTGTACTCCAGCCTGGGTAACAAGAGTGAAACTCCGTCTCAAAAAAAATAAGAAAGAAAGAAATTTACCCTAGACATATACGTATCAACTTTGGTAGTAACTAACTCAGCACAATTGCTAGTTTATTTGCAGCTCATTATGGAAACATTAGCCTTCATTTAAGAGTGGGCATACTGCAAAGCAACAGTGGAATGTGTCTCTATGACTATCTTTAATGCAGAATTCTCATACATTCTTAGTTCATTGCTACTTGGCAGTTTGTTTTTCACTTATTTTTTTAGGTTTGGAAGACCATTCATTTTAGTGATCAGAGATAACCTTCTGAACTGTGATGTTTTGTCTTTTCTTTTTTTTTTTTTTTTTTAAGTTATTGAATGTTTATGCAGCAAAGCAAAGAGATTTCATAAGGCATAAGGCATCTTGCAATATTTTCATCAATTGTTTATCTTCCCATTCCAATGGATTTAAAAAAAATAATTTTAGAGTTGAATTGTAAAAATTATGCTTGACTGACAAATGAAATCTCATGTAATGAGCTTGTGGCTGATGGAAAATAAGTATTAAAATTTCATTCTGAGATTTTTTATTGTAATTTATATCCAAACTCATCTTCCAGGATATTTCTTATACAAAACACAAACTATAAAAATGACACATTGAATATTTCCAGAAGACACATCATTCCAAATATTCATGAGTTCACTAAAATTTTTATGCATTTCATTCTTACCAAAGCTAGAACTTAATCTTAAGACTTGACAAAAGAAGACAAGTCTTACTTCTGGATGAATGAAGGCAAAAACATTAATTCTGAAAGTTGAAAAATATATTGTGACTTTATATAATAAACCTTATGTTGACATCTTCACATAGATCTAATGGATTACATACACGGAGGACAGTCTATATTAAGGAAAACAGATACTGGCCTGGTAGATTCCATCTTGGATTGTTGACACACAAATTGTCATTTCAATGGAGGCACCCAGAATATTCCTTTGTGTTGGTTTGTGCTTAAATAAAGCATTTGGTATAACTGCAATTCAGTGCACTTTTTTAGGCTTGGTGGTTGTGGGACCAGTAGATTTCCTGAGACTTTTGGCTCTTTGGCCAATAAGCACCACTGTTTTGGCAAAGAGGATCCTTACGTTGCCACCAACTCCCCAGATGTTTATCTGTTGGTGAGCAGACATGAAGGCTCCCACATCTGCTGTGTCTGACTCAGCCCTCCTCATTCATGTCATTACTCCTCTAGATCACTGACACAGCATCAATGCAGAGCTCTGCCTCTCGCTGCTTATTGGAAATTGAAAGCTAAATCTCTATTTGCTTCACCAAGACAACAGCTCTCCTCTATGGAGGGCATATCACCTCATAACTGGAGCTTTACCCGTTTAATATAAGTGTCATATAAATAAGATAGATGAGAATGTCAGGAAGTGGAGTGGGGAACATATGTGTGAATATACTTGTAGAAGAGAAACTCAGAGGATGTTTAAGGTTTTTCTCACTTTCCATATCCTAAACATATATATTAATAATATATACATACTATGTTGAATTTCTTCCCACTATGTGCTGGTAACTTACCCTCTTTTGTGTTCCTTCACAACCCTATGAAACAAGTGATATTACTATCCTGTTCAATGGATAAGGAAGCTAAGTCTTAGGAGGTTAAGTAACTTGCCGAGGCGACATGGCTGTTAAGCAATAAAGCCATATTGGCTTCCATCCAGTCACTCCAGAGGTTGGCTCTGAACTGTTCTGCAGAGAGGCTGCAAATATAGACTATGTGATTGAAAGTGCGCCCCTGGGGCTGTGCAAATGGTACCTTCCACTCTGCTCTACTGCACTGGGCAGAAAGAAGAGTAGACTTAAACTTATGGCTCAGTTTGATCTCTATTGAATGACTTTTGTCTGTAAATAGTATCCATTATTCATGCTGTAAGGTCCTTGAAGGAAAGGCAGCACTGGGAAAGAGAAGATAATTTTATACCTTTGCTGTTCCTGTTTAGTGGTAACAGTTTATTGCAAGTCTGGTTTTTATAGGGCAATGCCAGATTGATTTATATTCTTTTCTGCAATAGAATGAAAGGAAGAGAAATTTTATTTAAAATGGAAAGATTCTTAAAGTCTATGAGAAATGAATAGGATTTTTTAAAAGGTTAAAATTTTTCTCCTTTGACATTTTCTGCTGTGTTAACATTTTCCATGGTGTTTGGTTGGGGGTGAGACCTTTTCTATTTTGCTTTGTTTATGTTCGTCTCAAACAAATCAAGCCCTTTGTTTTAAAATATTTCTATTTTTTTCTTTTCTTTTTTCCCTCAACTTTTGTTATAGTTTCAGTGGTAGATGTGCAGGTTTGTTAAAAGGGAATATTCTTTCCTATTTTTTAAGAGCATGTCTCCTAAGAAAATACCAAGTTGTTCTTTAAGGTTGGAATAGAGTTGTTGGAATGATGTTTGCAGTTTTTCCTTGTTTAAAAAATTTATCCTAGACATATACGTATCCCAGAAGAGAAATGAGGATTTCTCTGTGTGGTTTTTTAGTTGTTTTATTCCTGTTTCCAAGTATTTTAAGTCATTAGCTTCTGAAAGAAAACGCAATTACATGAACACGGAAGCCATGTTTCTGTAAGATATGCAATTTCGTTTTTATGCAAGACATTCAATTTTTATATGCATAAATAGATAATCTAGGACAAAACTCTTCTTTGACTAAAGAAATATCAACATAGCATTTCACTAAGAAGCACAAATGAAGGCTCCCAAGCTGAGACTTCAAGGCTAATATTCTACATTCTGGTGGGTTTCTACATTAGTAGTCACAAGGACCCAATTGTGTGTATAATTGCCTGACTGCATAATTTTTTGGTTTAAGGGTCACAGAATTACAGAATTTCAATAACAGAACTATTATCTGGTTTTAGCCTCCCCATGAAGTAAAGCCCACATATTTTGATATATATTGTGTTCCTTTTTAAAATGACATTTTGCATGTTACAATAAAGAAAATACCCCGTGCAATCTTCCCCTTTTGTATGTGCCCCCTTAGCACCTGTTTTAGTTTCTTAGGGCTGTCAAAACAAAGTATTAAAAACAAAGTGGCTTCAAATAAAAAACATTTATTTTCTCACAGTTCAGAAGGCCAGAAGTCGATTGAAGTGTTATTTGGGTTGATTCCTATTGGAAGCTTTCAGAGAGAACCTGTTCCCCTACCTCTCTTTTGGCTTCTGGTGGTTGCTAGCAATCCTTGATGTTCCTTGGCTTGTAGACCCATCACTCCAATCTCTGCATGTGTCTTCACCTGGCTTTCTCTTCTGTGAGTGTCACTGTCCAGATTTCTCTCTTATGAGCACACCAGTCAGTCAGATTAGGGCCCACCATAACCCACTATGACCTCGTTTTAACTTGGTTATATCTGCAAAGACCCTATTTCCAAGAAAGGTCACATTCACAGGTACTGGGGTTAGGACAGCAATGTATCTTTTTAGGTGACACACTGGTACCCAAAGTGATACATTGGAAGTAAAGTTTTATACTAAGACAAAGTCCATGGTTGAATGGACAATTGATGAAATCCTATTTATGCATTAGTTCTATTACTGCAAACCTTAAACAACTATTCAAAATATTGTTTTCTCTAGAATACTGACTTGAAATGATTCAATGACAGATTGGTACATGAAAATCTCATGGATAATACAGTGATTTTATATTATTGATATTTGTTGTAATAAGACTTAAAAACTGGTGGTTTTAGTGGTCTAAGTAGCTGGTAAATACTAAGAACATGAGTCAGATGTACTCTGTGGCCAGAGGATTCTGAATTCAGAACTTCCCATTCCCCAAGTTTGCTTGAGAAAATTTAAGGCTGATTCATGAAGCTACAGCAGAGGAAACAGGCTGAAGTAGGGATAGGGCCTGAGGGTTGGCGTTGAGGACACTAGTGACATTACTCTCAGGTAAGGGCAGCTCTGCTCTGCTATCTTATCCAGCTACTGATGTACTGAAATGCTTGGGTGAGGACTTCTATATATCCTCAGTCAACATCCAAGTGCCCTGAGGAGTATGGGGATCTACATGAGAAATAGAAGGCTACATGTTAGGGTCTGCCTCTTGGCAGCAGAGAAAGTAGAATGGAGCGGAGGATTCCATTGCTGTAAAGGCTCTGCCAATAAAGGGTAATGTGGAAGATGCCCTGCAAACAGCTCACTAAGGAAGAATGAAGAGTTCCCTAACCAGGACCCCCATGTTATTGGAAAATACTCATGATCATATATTGAGAAGCTGTTGAGAAACCATAACTTGCTTAATGAAGGGAAACATCTATGAATTTTTCAACACTATCAATTAAGATTTTCTTATGATCTGCACTGGCTCATATACCTACATATTAATATTAAACATATTAAGTAATTGAGGGCGATTTGCTAAGCTCTCCAGTGGAGAAATTTTCCCCAGATGTCCCAGGGGAGGACTGAGCAAAGGAGTGTTTCACTCAAATAAAGTGGGCCAGGTCTTTTATGCCAAGGACAAATCACCTGAATGTTATTCTATAGTATGCAAAATTTCACATACATTTTTAATATATACATTTTTTGGAAGATGAAAGTCCATAACTTTTCTTTGATATTTAAAGATCTTCATGGCATAAAAACATACACATAAAAGTATCTAATTCATGAGAATGCATGATCTGACCCTTAACCACCCCTACTTTTCTGATCTTCTCTCTTTTCAGTCTTCTCTGAGTTCAGTGAACTCTTATTCCCCATGGGCTCCTTCTCATACCTCAAACCTTAAACTTCATTTTTTTTGACTTTCTAATCTAAAACAGATTCTCTCCTTCCTGATTATTCTCTGCTCAGTTCTCCATTAGTTTCCTTTAAAACACTTATCAAAGCATGTACATAGTTGATTTTTATTCTATCTCCCAAAGGCAAGAGTCTTTGTCTATGTTATTTCCTTCCAAATTTCACATGCCTAGCACAGTTCACATACATAAAAGTTGTTCAGGAAATACTTGTTGTATACCAAATACATGGATAAACACACTCTAATATGCAATAGATTTATGGAATCATAATCCTAAAAGACATTTCCAGATACTCAGTTTTTAGCTACATTAGCAATTATTTATCCTGATGAAATCAGTGACTGTACCCTATAATTCCAGCTTAATTTACCTTTGCAAAAGATATGGTTCCTTAAAGTTTTTTTTTCCAATCCAGATATTAACAAGCAGTGAAGCAAACTCTAAACTTAAATGAAAATTAGGGAATATTTTCTTCAACATAATATAACTTGAAAAACATAAGTGGGTCCCAAAATATCATTATTAATGTCTGCATTTCCAAGCATGTAGAAACATGATGTATTCTGTTACTGCTTTATACAATAACCTCAAATCTAATGGGAACTGATTCACAAAACAGTGCACTCAGAAAAAGGCAGTCAAGAAAGACTGATCTTATGCTCAATTCATTTGGTGGCTAAGTCTTTCTGTGTCTTTCTTCCTTCTTTCTTTCCTTTCTTCCTTTCTTTCTAAACCTACAAACATTAACCTGACTTTAAACACTTTTGAATTTCCAATTAGTCAGATAGGATATATGAATCTGTATCTTTGCACTTACCTGACTTCATTGTTTTTCTTCTTCTTCTTCTTTAGCAGCTCTTTTCAGGAAAATATTAACCATGAAAGAACTGACCATTCATCCAGGGCAATTCTGATACTCAAGACAGCTGTCACTGATGTAATGGCATTTTAATTGAAGCAACAGAAAGCTTGCTTTAGACAGATTATTGTTCCTTCATATAAGAATAAATTGTAATTGCACATCATAAAACACTATTAAAGCATGATTACCCAAGAAATATTTCACAGAAAGGTTTTTTTCTCCAGTCCATTGCTTTAGGAAATGTCCTAATTTTTCAAAGATGCCTCAATTGATTGCACAATTTGCTCAGATTATAGCTATACCTGAAGACATCTGAGTTTAATAAAATATTATTTTAGGCTGGGCACAGTAGCTGTATTAGTCTGTTCCCACACTGCTATGAAGAACTGCCTGAGACTGGATAATTTATAAAAGAAAGAGGTTTAATTGACTCACAGTTCCACATGGCTGGGGAGGCCTCAGGAAACTTACAGTCATGGCAGAAGGGGCAGCAAACATGTCCTTCACATGTCAGTAGGAGAGAGAAGTGCTGAGCAAAGAGGGGCAAGCTCCTTTTAAGACCATCAGATCTCATGAGAAGTCACTCAATATTATAAGAACAGCAGCATGGGAGTAACGGTTCTCCTGAGTCAATTAACTCCTGCCAGGTCCCTCCCATGACACTTCAGGATTGTGGGAACTACGAGATGAGATTTGGGTGGGGACACAACCAAACCATATCATTCTGTCCCTGGCCCCTCCCAAATCTTATGTCCTCACATTTTAAAACACAATCATGCCTTCCCAACAGTCCCCTAAAGACTTAACTCATTTCAGCATTAACTCAAAAGTCTGAGTCCAAAGTCCCATCTGAGACGAAGTAAGTCTCTTCCATCTATGAGCCTGTAAAATCAAAAACAAATTAGTTATGTCATAGATACAATGGGTGTACAGCATTGTGTAAATGTTTCCATTCCAAATGGGAGAAATCAGCTAAAACGAAGGGGCTACAGGCCCTATGCAAGTCTGAAATACAGTGAGACAGTCAAATCTTAAAGCTCCAAAATGATCTCTTTTGACTTCATGTTTCACATTCAGATCACACTGAGGCGAGGGGTGGGCTCCCACAGCCTTGGGACGCTTTGCCCCTGTGGCTTTGCAGGGTGCAGCCTCCTTCTGGTTGCCTTCACTGGCTGGCATTGAGTGTCTGTGACTTTTCCAGGTGCATGGTGCAAGCTGACAATGGATCTACCATTCTGGAGTCTGGAGGATGGTGGCCCTCTTCTCTAGGCAGTGCCCCAGGGGGGACTCTATGTTAGGGCTCTAATTCCACATTTCCCTTCCATATTGCCCTAGCATAGGTTCTTCATGAGGGCTCTGCCCCTGCAGAAAGCTTCTGCCCTGACATACAGGCATTTCCATACATCCTCTAAAATTTAGGCAGAGATTCCCAAACGTCAATTCTTGACTACTGTACTCCTGCAAACCCAACACCACATGTAAACTGCCAAGGCTTGGGGCTTGCACCCTCTGAAGCAATGGCCTGAGCTGTAAGTTGGCTCCTTTTAGCCACAGCTAGGACACAGGGCACCAAATCTTGAGACTACACAAAGCAGCAAGGCCTTGGACCCAGCCCATAAAATCATTTTTTTCCTCCTAGACCTGTGATAGGAGGGGCTGCCGTGAAGACCTCTAACATGTCCTGGAGACATTTTTCCCATTGCCTTGGTGATTAACATTTGGCTCCTCATTACTTATGTAAATATCTGTAGCCAGCTTGAATTTCTCCTCAGAAAATGGGTTTTTCTTTCCTATTACATCATCAGGCCGCAAATTTTCTGAACTTTTATACTCTGCTTCCCTTTTAAACATAAGTTCAAATTCCAAACCATGTATTTGTGAATATATAAAACTGAATGCTTTTAACAGCACCCAAGTCATATGTTGAACACTTTGTGGGTTAGAAATTTCTTCCACCAGATACCCTAAATCATCTCTCTCAAGTTCCACAGCTCTCTAGAGCAGGGACAAAATGCTGCAATCTCTTTGCTAAGACATAACAAGAGTGACCTTTACTTCAGTTCCCAAGAAGTTTCTCATCTCCATTTGAGACCACTTCAACCTGGACATCATTGTCCATATCACTATCAGCATTTTGGTGAAAGCCATTTAACAGGTCTCTAGGAAGTTCCAAACTTTCCCACATCTTCCTGTCTTCTTCTTAGTCCTCCAAACTGTTCCAACCTCTGCTTGTTACCCAGTTCCAAAGCCACTTTCACATTTTTCAGTATTCTTACAGCAGCACTTTGCTCTCTGCAGTACTAATTTACTGTATTAGCTTGTTCTAACACTGCTGTGAAGAACTGCCCAAGACTGGGTAATTTATAAAGGAAAGAGGTTTAATTGACTCACAGTTCCATATGACTAGTGAGGCCTCAGGAACTTACAATCATGGCAGAAGGGGAAGCAAACATGTCCTTCTTTACATGGCAACAGGAGAGAAAAGTGCCAAGCAAAGGGGAAAAATTCCTTTTAAAACCATCAGATCTCATGAGAACTCAGTATCACTAGAACAGCAGCATGGGGTAACTATCCCCATGATTCAGTTACCCCCCACTGACTTCCTCCCATGACATGTGGGGATTATGGGAACTATAATTCAAGATGACATTTGGGTGGGGACACAGCTAAACCACATCAGTGGCTTGCACTTGTAAGCCCAATACTTTGGGAGGCCAAGGTGGAAGGTTCAGTTAAGCCCAGGACTTCAAGGCTGCATTGAGCCATGATTATTTCTGCAGTGCAGCCTGGGTGATGGAACAAGATCTTGTCTGTCTCTCTCTGTCTCTGTGTGTCTGTCTCTCTCTCTATAAATGTGTGTGTGTGTATAATATATATACACAATTTTAGAGCCAAGTGTATATTTATTTATCTCTGACTGATTCTTCTATAGACAATACAAATAACTACATTTTAAAAATTAAAAAATAACATTCTTTTTCTGAAAAAAGCACTACATGATCATTGTAGAAAATACTAAATATATGGATAAACAAAACCAAAGAATTAAAGAGTGTGCAAATAAAACTGTGATGAACATCCTTTCAATGAAATACATTTATCCATTTTGAATTTTTTTTTTAAATTTTTAATTGGCAAGTAAAAATTACATATATTTATGGAGTACAACATGTTTTGCTATTTGTATACCTTGTGGAATGGCTGAATAAACTATTCAATATATGCATTACCTCACATATTTATCATTTTGGTGTTGTGAGAACACTTACAGTCTACTCTCTTAGCAATTGTTAGGTACACAGTATGATGTTATTAACTGTGTTCCCCATAATGTACAGTAGATTTCTTGAAATTATTTCTTCTGTGTAACTGAAATTTTGTATCCTTTGACCACCTCCACAATCCACCCACTCCCTAGCTTTGGTAGCCACCATTCTACTCTCTGTTTCTATGAGTTGAATTATTTCTTTAGAATATCTAGTGTCTAGAGATTTTCATATTATACATGTTTAAAACTATGTATTGATAGTTGCTTATTATGAATGAACCAAATGTAATTTTTCTTTAACAGTCTAAGCTATTAGGATAAAGAATAAAGCCATACCAACTGAAAGACATAGAAAGGGTAACTTATTCCAAAGTATATTAACCAGGGAAAAAAGTCCAACTCAGTCCTTTAAATCATGTTAACTTAATTACAATTATGTTCGAGCTCCATGAGGAGAAAGATTTTTGTTCACCACTTAATTATATGTTCCCAGAGCAGAACCTGCCATATAATAATACTGTAAAATCATTTGTTGAATGTTGGGTGAAGTAATCAAGAAAGTATAATGAAACTATGGTTTGTATGCAGTTTAGAGCTCATTTTGGCACTATAATATAAATAATTAGAACTTTTTCATTAGTATCTTTTATGTTTGAAATCCACAGATACTTTTGGTTAACATGTGAGGAAACCAGGGCCCATATGTATTAATCTCTCTGGTTTTTCTTGCACTAATAGTCCAGCAAAATTAAGAATAAAACTGACCCACACAAATGAGAGATAAGTCATAAATCATCTGATATTTACTAGCTAAAGGTATCTCAAATTGAGACCTATATTTTATATATGACTTACTAGGAAATGGTTCTTGAAAGGAAGTGATTTTAAAAGGTGGAAAAAACACACTGAAACTCTATGTGTAGCATTGCATCTGGGCCTGATTCTTGTGTACTCTGAGTTATGTTGCCAATTTAACTTCATTCTTATTTAGATTCTTCATCTAGTAGCTCTGGGCTTATTTATATTTTCTGTTTAGGTTGAATAAAGATAATTAAAAAAATATTTTCCCATACTCAACTTGAAAATGAATGGTAATCACTCATTTTCATAATGGAAGATGCCATTTTGAGATTTTTTGAAACAAAATCTAGTTTAACTATTTGGTTAAGTGTCAGTTTTAATTTTTTTTTCTCTCATCTGGAAAGGCCCCAGTAATTCTGCATACTATATGATACTCCTATGCTCTTCCTCCAGCAAGAGTAGGCAAAGCAAAACAAGCAAAACAAAAAACAACAACAAAAATCTAGCAGCAGACAAGTGCCCCCAGCCACTGATAACTGCTCAGAGGGGAACTTTTCCAGCTTCCTTTTGGAAAACTCTAGTTTTTCTGTGATATTACACACTGTCTTAAAGTTTATCATGATCACTATTCTTCAGTCCAATAAAGTTTATCTGTCATTATTCTTCAGTCCAATAAAACTTTAGTTAAAATCAGGCAACCTGATTAAAATCAGGCAGTAGTAGACTGCCAATTTTGAGTTTAAGTGTAGTCTAATATTACTGATCTTGATTGCAGAGTTTTTTGGTATTCCCTTAATTTGACACACAAGACAGGTAGGTGCCCCCCTCACCTCTAGTCATGGCCCGCACTCCTCTCCTACCCAGAGAATAACAATTATATATCCTCTGAGGTCTCTGATAGACTAGTGTTTAAGCCTCAACTAAACATCACTCTATTTCTCTTCTTAACTCCCAGTTTAATTTTTTAAAAATTTAAATTTCAATACATATGCATGTCATGAAAAGCGAGTAAACAAAAAAGAATTACTGACCCTTCTTCTTTGCTACTTCTTAACTGCAGAAATCCTGTAGGTTAAATTATAAATTGGTTGTTTAAGAAACTCAAAAGCTTAATGTTGAGAAGTGAATTTTTGCCTTCTCCCTTAAGACAGAAAAAATGAAAGTTGATATCCATCCTCAGGTCCAAGACACTTCCCATGTACACCTTCAATCTCTACATTGGTCTAAGTTGAAGGACTTGTGATCTTAATATAGACTTACAGCTAAAAAATGAGTACAATTAGAGCTCTAGGTAAATTAGGCCTGGGACAAGCTGCTATCTTAAATAGAATTCTGATTTTTTTTTTAAATCTGTGCACTGATAAAGGAGACTAAACAATAAAAGGCTATCTTGGCATAAGTGGTTCCAGTTAGTGGCTTGCTTATTCTTTAAAGCTGACCATTGCTATTGTGGAAATGGAAGAAATATAACTCCCAAGTGGACATGGCATAGGAATGGTAGAATACCTAACCTAAATTGTCATGATAGGCTAAAATTGGAAGTTCATTGCATACAGTTGAAAATAGTTTTAAGAGGATCCCAGATGGCTGAATAGGAACAGCTCTGGAGTGCAGTTCCCAGTGAGAATAATGCAGAGGGTGCATGATCACTGCATTTCCAAATGAGTTATTACTGCCCACAGACCAAGAGATTCCTGGGCTGAAAAGTGCCATGAGTTTCCAGCATGGCTGTTTCAGCAGGCACAGTGGGTCTCCACCCAATAACTCACACAAATCTGGACGGCCATTTCAACTGGCGCCTGGAACACCTGGGAGGCAGAGCTACCCATTCAACTGAAAAAAAGGGGGCTCAAACAGGGAGCCAGATGATCTGGCTCAGTGGGTCCCACCCCCACAAAGACCAGCAATATGAAATGCTCTGGATTGAGAGTTTTGCAGAAAGCTCAGCTGGACCTGGGACGGTCCATCTCTATGGGGGGAAGGGTGTCCGCCATTACTGAGGCAGTCCGCCGCTACTGAGGCAGACTGCCATTACAGAGGCAGTTCTAACTATACCTCTGTAAAGAAAATCACAAGGAAGTTCACACAGTAGCTGGGCAGAGCCCAAGGCAGCTCAGAAACACCTTTGCAGGCAGACTGTGACTAGGCTACCTCCTTGCTGGGCAGGGCATCTCTGAAAAAAGGCAGTAGCATGTCAGGAACTTACAAATAAAGTCTCACCTTCCCAGGACAGAGCACCTGGGAAAAAACGTGGTTATGAGTTCCGCTGCAGCAGACTTAAATGTACCTGCCCAGCAGCTCTGAATGGAACAACAGAGCTCACAGCTCAGCACTTGAGCTACTGTAAGGGACAGACTGTCTCCTCAAGCAGCTCCCTGACCCCCATATATCCAAAGACACACTTCATAAAGGAGAGCTCAGGCTGACATCTGGCAGGTATCCTTCTGGGATGAAGGTATCAGAAGAAGAAACTGGCAGCAACCCTTACTGTTCTGCAGCTACTGCAGGTGAGCCCCAGGCAAGCAGGGTCTGGAGTGGACCTCCAGCAGTTCTACAGCAGAGGGGCCTGACTATTAGAAGGGAAACTAAAAAATGGAAAGAAATAACTTCAACATCAACAAAAAGGATGTCCATTCTGAGACCCCATCCAAAAGTCACCAACTACAAATACCATAGGTAGATAAATCCACAAAGATGGAAATAAACCAGATCAAAAAGGACAAAAACACCAAAAACCAGAATGCCTCTCCTCCTCCAAGGGATCACAACTCCTCACCAGCAAGGGAACAAAGCTGGATGGAGAATGAATCTGATGAATTGACAGACGCAGGCTTCAGAAGGTGGGTAATAACAAACTTCTCTGAGCTAAAAGAACATGTTCTAACCCAATGCAAAGAAACTGAGAACCTTCAAAAAAGGTTAGACGAAATACCAAAGAGAATAAACAGCTTACAGAAGAATATAAATGACTTGATGGAGCTGAAAAACACAACACAAGAACTTTGTGAAGCATACACAAGTTTCAGTAGCCTAATCGATCAAGCAGAAGAAAAGGTATCAGAGATTGAAGATCAACTCAATGACATAAAACAAAAAGACAAGATTAGAAAAAAAAGAGTGAAAAGAAATGAACAAAGCCTCCAAGAAATATGGGATTATGTGAAAAGACCTAATCTACATTTGATAGGTGTATCCGAATATGACGGAGAGAATGAATCCAAGCTGAAAACACTCTTCTTAAGGATATTTTCCAGGAGAACTTCCCCGACATAGCAAGGCAGGCCAACATTCAAGTCCAGGAAATACAGAGGACACCACAAAGATAACCCTCAAGAATAGCAACCCCAAGGCACAAAATTGTCAGATTCACCAGGGTTGAAATGAAGGAAAAAATGCTAAGGACAGCCAGAGAGAACCGTTGGGTTACTCAAAAAGGGAAGTCCATTAGACTCCCAGTGGATTTCTCAGCAGAGACCCTACAAGCCAGAAGAGAGTGAAGGCCAGTATTCAACATCCTTAAAGAAAAGAACTTTCAACCTAGAATTTCACATCCAGCCAAACTAAGCTTCATAAGTGAAGGAGAAAGAAAATCGTTTATGGACAAGCAATTGCTGAGAGATTTCGTCACCACCAGGCCTGCCTTACAAGAGTTCCTGAAAGAAGTACTAAACATAGAAAGGAACAACCAGTACCAGCCACTCCAAAAATGTACCAAATGGTAAAGACCATCAACACAATGAAGAAACTGCATCAGCTAATGGGCAAAACAACCAGCTAGCATCAAAATGGCAGGATCAAATTCACACATAACAATATTAACCTTAAATGTAAATGGGCTAAATGCCCCAATCAAAAGATACAGACCAGCAAATAATGGATAAAAAGTCAAAACCCATTGTTGTGCTGTATCCAGGAAACCCATCTCACATGCAAGGACACACATAGGCTCAAAATAAAGGGATAGAGGAAGATTTGCCAAGAAAATGAAAAGCAAAAAAAAGCAGGAGTTGTAATCCTAGTCTCTGATAAAATAGACTTTAAACCAACAAAACTCGAAAGAGACAAAGAAGGGCATTGCATAATGGTAAAAGGATCAATGCAACAAGAAGAGCTAATGATCCTATATATATACGCACCCAATACAGGAGTACCCAGATACATAAAGCAAGTTCTTAATGACCTACAAGGAGACTTAGACTCCCACACAATAACAGTGGGAGACTTTAACATTCCACTGTCAATATTAGACAGATCAATGAGACAGAAAATTAACAAAGATATCCAGGACTTGAACTCAGATCTGGACCAAGCAGACCTAATAGACATCTGCAGAACCATCCACCCCAAATCCACAGAATATACATTCTTCTAAGCACCACATCACACCTACTCTAAAATTGACCACATAATTGGAAGTAAATCACTCCTCAGCAAATGCAAAAGAACTGGAATCATAACAGTCTCTCAGATCACAGTGCAATCAAATTAGAACTCAGGATTAAAAAACTAACTTAGAACCGCACAACTTCATGGAAACTGAACAACTGGCCCTTGAATGTTGACTGAATAAACAATGAAATGAAGGCAGAAATAAAGATATTCTTCATATAGCAATAAATGCCCACATGAGGAGCAAGGAAAGATCGAAAATTGACACCCTATTGTCGAAATTGAAAGAGCTAGAGGAGCAAGATTAAAATAACTCAAAACCCAGCAGAAGGCAAAAAATAACTAAGATCAGAGCAGAACTGAAGGAGATAGAGACACAAAAAATCCTTCAAAAAATCAATAAATCCAGGAGCTGGTTTTATTAAAAAGATCAACAAAATAGACAGACCTGCTAGCCAGATTAATAAGAAAGAAAAGAGAAAAGAATCAAATAGATGCAATAAAAAACAATAAAGGAGATATCACCACCAATTCCACGGAAATGCAAACTGCCATCAGAGATTACTACAAACAACTCTATGCACATAAACCAGTAAACCTGGAAAAAAATGGGAATTCCTGGATACTTGCACGCTCCCAAGCCTAAACCAGGAAGAAGTTGAAACCTTGAATAGACCAATAACAAGGGCTGAAGTTGAGGCAGCAATTAATAGCCTACCAACCAAAAAAAAGCCCAGGTCCAGATGGATTCACAGCCGAATTCTACCAGACATACAAAGAGGAGCTGGTACCATTCCTTCTGAAATTATTCCAAATAATCCAAAAAGATAGAATCCTTCCCAAATCATTTTGAGACCAACAACATCCTGATACCAAAACCTACCAGAGACTCAACAGGAAAAGAAAACTTCAGGCCAATGTCTGTGATGAACATCGATGCAAAAATCTTCAATAAAATACTGGCAAAACAACTGCAACAGCACATCAAAAAGCTTATCCATCACAATCCAGTAGCCTTCATCCCAGGGATGCAAGGCTGGTTCAACATACACAAGTCTATAAGTGTAATCCACCACATAAACAGAACCAAAGACAAAAACCACATGATTATCTCAACAGATGCAGAGAAGGCCTTCGACAAAATTCAACAGCCCTTTTTGCTAAAAAGTCTCAATAAACTAGGTATTGATGGAACGTATATCAAAACAATAAAAGCTATTTTCAACAAACTCACAGCCAATATCATACCGTATGTGCAAAAACTGGAAGCATTCCCTTTGAAATCTGGCACTAGACAAGGATGCCCTCTGTCACCACTCATATTCAATATAGTATTGGAAGTTCTAGCCAAACCAATTAGGCAAGAAAAAGAAAGCATATTCAATTAGGAAAAGAGGAAGTCAAATTGTCTCTATTTGCAGACAACATGATTGTATATTTAGAAGACCCCATTATTTCAGCCCAAAATCTCCTTAAACTGATAAGCAGCTTCAGCAAAGTCTCAGGATACAAAATCAATGTGTAGAAATGACAAGCATTCCTATACACCAATAACAGACTGAGAGCCTCATCATGAGCAAACTACCATTCACAATTGCTACAAAGAGAATAAAATATCTAGGAATACAACTAACAAAGGATGTGAAGGACCTCTTCAAGGAGAAATATGAACCACTGCTCAAAGAAATAAGAGAGGACACAAACAGATGGAGAAACATTCCATGCTCTTGGTTAGAAAGAATCAATATTGTGAAAATGGCTGTACTGCCCAAAGTAATTTATAGATTCAATGCTATTCCCATCAAGCTACCTATGACCCTCTTCACAGAACTGGAAAAGCCACCTTAAACTTCATATGGAATCAAAAGAGAGCCCATATAGCCAAGACAATCCTAAGTGAAAAGAACAAAGCTGGAGGTATCACACTACCTGACTTCAAACTATACTACAAGGCTACAGTAATCAAAACAGCATGGTACTGGTACCAAAACAGAGAAATGGACCAATGGAACAGAACAGAGGCCTCGGAGGCAATGCCACACATCTACAACCATCTGATCTTTGACAAACCTGACACAAAGAGGCAATGGAGAAAGGATTTTCTATTTAATAAATGGTGTTGGGAAAACTGGCTAGCCATGTGCAGAAAGCAGAAACTGGACCCCTTCCTGACACCTTACACTAAAATTAACTGATTTAAGCATAAGACTTAACATTATAAAAAAAAACCTAGAACAAAGCCTAGGCAAAACCATTCAGGACATAGGCATAAGCAAGGACTTCGTGACTAAAACACCAAAAGCATGGCAACAAAAGCCAAAATAGACAAATGGGATCTAATTAAACTCATGAGTTTCTATACAGCAAAAGAAACAATCATTAGAGTGAACTGGCAACCTACAGAATGGGAAAAAATTTTTGCAATCTACCCATCTGACAAAGGGCTAATATCCAGAATCTACAAAGAACTAAAACAGATTTACAAGAAAAAAACAAACCCATTCAAAAGTGGGCAAAGTACATGAATGGACACTTTTGAAAAGAAAACATATCTGAGGCCAACAAACATATGAAAAAGTGCTCATCATCTGATTATTAAAGATATGCAAATCAAAACCACATTGAGATACCGTCTCACACCAGTTAGAATGGCGATCATTAAAAAATCTGGAGACAATAGATGATGGAGAGGATGTGGAGAAATAGGAACAGTTTTACACTATTGGTGGGAGTGTAAATTAGTTCAACCATTGTGGAAGACAGTGTGGTGATTCCTCAAGGACCTAGAAATAGAAATTCCATTTGACCCAGAAATCCCATTACTGGGTATATATCCAAAGGATTATAAATTGTTCTGTTATAAAGACACATGCACACGTATGTTCATTGTGGCACTGTTCACAATAACAAAGACCTGGAACCAACCCAAATGCCCATCGATGATAGACTGGACAAGGAAAATGTGGCACATATATACCATGGAATACTATGCAGCCATAAAAAACGATGAGTTCATGTCCTTTGTAGGATCATGGATGAATCTGGAAACCATCATTCTCAGCAAACTGACTCAAGAACAGAAAATCAAACACCACATGTTCTCACTCATAGGCGAGTGTTGAACAATGAGAACACACGGACACAGGGAGGGGAGCATCACACACTGGGGTCTATTGGGGGGGAATAGGAGAGGGACAGCTGGGGAGGAATAACCTGGGGAGAAATGCCAGATATAGGTGATTGGGGGATGAAGGCAGCAAACCACATTGCCATGTATGTACCTATGCAACAATCCTGCATGTTCTGCACATGTACCCCACCTAAAATGCAATTATATATATATATATATAATATATATAAATAATAAATATAAAAATTATATATATATGTATATGTAAAACATGTTATTGCACAGAGAAACCTAAATCTCTTTATTCTAGGGGCAACAGTAAAAAGAATATGAATTGGCAAGCATATATAAACTGTTCTTGTATAAGCTGCATTTCTATCTACCTCTATGACACACTGCAAACTATTAACTTCTCTTGGAGTCTGGGTCCCATGTTATTTCTTGGCTATCCAGAAAAGTTACATGTCAAATGTATTGCATGAAAAACTGATAGTCATTGATATATTTGTATGCTGTTCACGGCGGAAACAAGGTAGATAAACATAGAACCTCTATTTCTTTTCCCACAAGATGGGAACATTATTACTTAATGTATCGATGATTCTCAAGGATTTGATTAGCAATGATTTTAAATATAAAAAAAGAATGTTATACTGGAATTCAAAATACTATTGTAGGTAGAGATATAATATGAAAATAGCTTTGTGGAATCAGTTACATTTTTGTAATTTGTAAATCTTTATTCTATCTGATGTTGCCTACACTGACCTCTCCACTCACTCCTTGAAAAAAATTAGAAGAAAAAGAAAATTATTCCACAAGCTTTGGGATCCGAATTCCATGTTATTCTGCTATCCTCTACATGAACTTACAGTAAATAGTGCTTTTAAAATTAAAATTTGAAGAATCTTTCTTTCTATTTGAAGTACATTGAACTATTGGTCCCAATTCTTCATTATCCTGGAATAATACCATACACCCAGACCCTTACTATGACCTCATTTTGGATCAAGTGTACATTCCCAGACTTGGACCTCTGATTTGCTGCCTGTTGTCATGAGAAGAACATACCTTGGGTAGCTTCTATTCCTGGGAGGATGACAGATGGGAGAGACCTGGAAGTTGGAACCACACCTAGATGAACCCAGTCTGGGTCACTAAAACTCCACCTCACCCACACACTCAAGGCAAAGAAACAAATGCAGGTTGTTGCAATTTTCCGCTAAGATTTTGTGGCATTCATTGACTAACGTGCCTTTCCTTTTGCTTTTTACATTCAATGCTTATCTACAATATGGGGTTTTGGTGCTTAGTTGTGAGCATTACTTATAACCTCTCATTTATTTTCTCATTATTGTTAGGATTCATAACCCTAACACTGGTGTATGTCCTTAATTATCCCCCTATTTTGATTCAGACTGTATAAATATTGATTTCTAAATGATTCCGTAACATTTACAGTGAATGTCCTTCATGGGACCTAGTGAGTTTATATTTTTTGAGTTTCCTGATCTTCTGGAAGGCTGGACCCACTCTAGAATGGAAATAGAGTGCTCAAGATCACCAGACTTGGGGTCAGAAAGATTTTGGTTAAGAATACAGCTTTGCCACTTATTTGCAGGCATGGTGAAGTTGGGAAAGTTTTATTCTGTGTTAAGTGAGTCCATTTTAGAATTGACTATTGTAAGGTGTGGTCCTGACTCATTAGAATGACTTTTTTGGGGAACTCAGCAGAGTGCCTGAGGTTCTCAGCAACGTATTTCCAATCTGGCTGAGCCAGAATCCCAACATTTTAGCCCTACTTCATCTTTGGTATCATTATTCAGTTCTCATCCCTGTAATAGACAATCTCTGCTAATTTCCCCAAAGTTTCATCTTGTGCATATTCAGCCAATCCCAATATCCCGCATTGGGTCTCTTGGCAGATTTTTGCCTGTCCTCCATCAATATTGTTCTAGTAGCTTCCCTCAAAATTCCAACACCCTCAGTAACCAGGAGCTTCAATCTTGGCCTCCTTAACTCTTTCTCCTCCTTTTGAAGTCCACTTGCCCAAGCCAAAACAGAAAAGGACCTCCAGGCAGAAATCCAGGACAACCATGAGGCTTACTTTGTGTGTTATCTTTTGCTGGAGAATTACAGTCATGCACTGCTACTGTTTAATACCTGAAAACAGTTACCACCCAAGTCAGGTGGATTGCTTGAGCCCAGAAGTTAGAGACCAGCCTGGGAAATAGAGCAAAACCCCATCTCTACAAAAAAAAAAAAAAAAAAAAAAAAAAAAAAAAAAAAAAAAAAAAAAATACATAAATTAGCTGAGTGTGGTGGCAGGTGCCTGTAATCTTAGCTTCTCGGGAGGCTGAGGTGGGAGGATCGCTTGAGTCTGGGAGGTCAAGGCTGCAGTGAGCTGTGATTATGCCACTGCTCTCCAGCCTGGACAACAGAGAGACCCTGTGTCAAAAACAAAACAAAACAAACACCAAAAAATAAACCAAAAACAGTTACCTCATACATTTTGTCTAGTTTTTTAGTTGTTCATAGCATGAACAGCAAGTATACTTGTAGAATTGCTCTGTCAAGCCCAGAGCAGACGTTCTATTTTCTTTTTATTATGATTTCTTTGCCATAGTCTTGTTTTCTTGTCCTGACTTTTGCTTGATTGCATACATTATTTTATTTCATTTTATTTTGTTGATTTAAATAGCTATATTCTATTTCTATTACGCTCATGGTTTTTCTAAAAACAATAATTTTTAAATAGCTATATTATATTTCTATTATGCTAATGGTTTCTTTTCTAAAAACAATAATTTCAACTTTAATTTTAGATTCAGGGGCACATGTGCAGGTTTGTTACATGGGAATCTTGCATGATGCTGAGACTGGGGCTACAAAGGATCCCGACATGCAGGAAGTTAGTACCCAACAGGTAGTTAATTTGGCCTTTGCCCCTCCCCTTCACCCCCTCTAGTAGTCTCTAGTGTCCATTGTCCCCATCTTTATGTCCATATGTACTCAAAGTTTAGCTCCCACTTATCAGTGAGAACATGCAGCATTTGGTATTTTATTCTTGTTTTAATTTGCATAGGATAATGGCCTTTAGATCCATCCATGTTGCTGCCAAGAACATGATTTTACTCTTTTATGGCTGCATAGTATTCCATGGTATAATATGTGTAAAGACTAGTGGTTACTTTCAGGCAACAAATATGTTTGATTAATATTTAAACCTATATGTCTCTAACAACATCATCAACCATTAAAGACTATACAAGATTTCTCCCTGTAAGAATAAATTGGTTATAAAATTTGAAGCATAAATACTAGGTAAGCATATGATATTATGAGCTATCATATTTACAGTGCTATTATTTATACCTAGAAAATCTAAAAAGAATCAACTAAATTTATTATACCTAATAAGGTAATTTAATAATTTGGCTACAAAATCAGAAGTCTTTCTGTATATTAAGACTTCTTTTGGTTCCTGGTAGAGGAGAACTGCAGCCGTAGGCCCAGGCCCTTGGCTCCTAGAACGTGTCTGGCCAAGATGGGTGGACAATTGAAGTGTTGAAATATCTACAGGATGAGTGGCCTCAAGTTCTAATCCAGGTGTCTCAAATAGATGACTAACGGGGACTGATGCTGCTGTGCATAGTAATGTCATGGGCTGTCATCATTGTGGGTTATAGACTTTGTACTTTGTTTTGTTTTTAGGAAATTGCTTTCCTCAATCTTAACTGCCCCTGATTTTTCTTTTCGTCCCCCACACTCCTCGGAGAGAGTGTGTATGTGTTTAAAGAATTGCTCCTTACTGGTTATCTTGGAAGAATGAGAAAGATTATCTTCTAAGAGTAGCAGAGAAATCTCAGAACACACTAGTACTTGGGAAAGTAAAGCCCAATCTAGGTTCTGCCCTCTGAGTGTATCACTAGCCATCCCTCAAGGTGTAATTCTAACTTGAATAACTCAGTTTTTAGGAAAAGCATCAGAGTAAATTATATCCCATGTAAGATACGGTAAGAGAAAAGAGATTAATCCTCAGAATAGACAAACTGTGTAGGCAGGGAGGGGTGATGTTTCTCTAAACTGTGGTGGATACTGGCTCTGTGATAAAAGACACACTTCAAGGAGAAGAAAGAAAGGCAGTTGTCAAGTCAGAATCTAGGAGAGCAATTGGGCTGTCCCTATAAGGGGGTGATCTGTGGCAAAAAACAAACAAACAAAAAAACACCAGACTTTCTTTCTCCATGGACTGTAGTCATTCTTTTACTATTTGAATTTCAGTTTCTCTCCAGTGTTCTCATTTCTTTAATTTAGGCTCTGCCTTTCTGGTGTACTTTTTTTTTTTACTTTGAAAAAAACTACTTTTTTTTTTTTTTTTGAGATAGAGTCTCACTCTGTTGGCCAGGCTGGGGTACAGTTACATGATCTTGGCTCACTGCAACCTCTGTCTCCCTGGCTCAAGCAACTCTGCCTCAGCCTCCCGAGTAGCTGGGATTACAGGCTTATACCACCACGCCTGGCTAATTTTTATATTTTTAGTAAGGTGGGGTTTTCATCATGTTGGCCAGATTGATCTTGAACTCCTGACCTCAGGCAATTCACCTGCCTTAAGCCTCCTAAAGCGCTGGGATTACAGGCATGAGCCACTGTGCCTGGCTGACAAAATGACTTCTAATATTTGGCATGTTTATACTCTTTCATGCTATACATTCAGATGTGCAAAAAATACAGCTTTTTTTTTCTTCTTTAGTAACTACTTCATTCATGACTTGGGATCCCCATTCCACTGGATTGATGGACAGACTTGACCTTGGTTCTTCCTCGCATTCCCTGTCTCCCCTAAGATTCTGTCATGGTTCCAGGATCATACACAGCATTAAGACACCAAGTGTCTCACTGGTCATTTGGTAATTGACTTACAAAGGAGACTGCTAAAAAGTGATCAGGCTCCTGATTGATGCTGTGATCATTGAAAAAGTCACCAAGAGTAGCGGTCATATACAATAATACATATGGTTTCTGGTATATTACTTTAGTGTTGGAATTAGCATTGTGGACAGTTAAGTAAGGAGAAGTTAAGGAATATTTAGTCTTGCCAAGGGTGTGGCATCAACACTGAGTCCGGAAGGCCAGTAGTCTGTGAAGCAAGGGAAGTCAAGAGAAGCACACAAAGCGTGCTCAGGGGATGGCTTAGGAAAGGACAAATGCAACCCCCCAATAGCCTAATGCACCAAGAAAGGCAGCTCCTGAAGCAGGGAGGGTTACAAATGGGTTATGTAGTGTTTTGTGAAGGTTCATGAATCTCTTCTTTAATGATTTTAACTTCTGTATATGTACGTCATTTTAACGACGTACATATGTAATAACAGTAAAAGAGAGCATTTATTGAGTGCTTGCTATTTCATACTTTATACTGTACTTGAATTACAGCATTTGCGAGAATTTATGTAACTTGGTTGTGCTCACAAATCTAGTAAATAGAGGATGCAAATCCGGCAACTGATTTTGGATCCTATGTTCTTATATGCTGTAAATAAGTAAGATACATTGAGTGCCAGTATGTAGAATAAGTTATACAGCCTGTACTCAGCCCCAGGAATATACATTATTACTTCCATAAGTGACCTAGCACACTGGATTTTCACATCTCCATGAAGTAAGTACAGAGAGCATTTGCTGGAGGCAAGGTGGGATGGACATTCTGTTTTCCAGGTAATAGGAGTTCCTTCCTTCCAGTTAAATATATTAAATGAGTCAAGGCTGCCTACGAGAATAACATATGCTTACAAGGTAGAGAAAATAGATACCTGTTGTGTCAGAACGATGACTGCCTACTAGTTTTTGTCTTAGACAACTCAAGGGGGAATATCTCTAAAAAGATGTTTCAGAGATGCTTTTGTAAGTTGTTATACACACAAAAAAATGAATATAAGAAATGTTGCATATTAAAATGCTTATGGCAGGTACATTTCTAACCTTCTGCCCTTAAGTGTGTTTACATGACAAATCTTTGAATAAATACTTAGTCTGAATGCCCTTCTGGAATGTAGGGCTAATCCACTTGTTCACTGTAGCTGCAGTTGTCTCTTCTTTTCCTGAAATGTCAAATAATAAATCACCATCTCAGAAGTCATTTTGAAAGTCTTAATGAGATAAACACTCATTTTTCTGGGTAATATTTCTGTTGTTGAGGGTTAGTCACAATTTTCTTCTCTTAATGATAATAGTGATGTCTAGCTGTTGAGCAGAGGCGCAATGTGAATGCTAATGTCTTACAACTGGGAGAACAAATCTATTAATTAAAGGAATATTCCCTTGGAAAATATTTTCTTCTCTTCATTAAAGTAAAATAACGAATTTATTTAATTAATGATTATTTTGAAAGCTACTTCCAGATAATGATTATATTGAGTGTTAATTGGCTAATCTCTACAAACTTGGCGAAGCATTAATATAAAACTGATATTTTAAAATGTTCATCAAAAATTGAAATATTCCACTCTGTTCAGAAAACAATTTTAACAAATAGAAGAAATAGGAGATTGAGCCAATGGCTTGGTAATGTAAATCACATCCTCACTATGCTGCTGTTTTTGGAGGAAAAAGATCTTTTTGTCTCCCTAGTTCTTATAGGTGAGAAAGAATTTATAGAAGATAAAAATTTTTACTTCTGTAGTTATACTAAAGGGCATATATTTCCTAATAAAGAAACATTTAATATATAATGTAGAAACATTTTAATAAATACGCTTTAAAATAGGTTTGCTATTTTGTCCAAAGTGTGGTATTTTTTCCCAAAGAAATGGAGTAGGTGATTATGCCGAGTAGAACTTTTCTTTAGTTTACTTTCTCAACTCAAGCCCCAGAGCTGGGGTCTGCGACACGATGACCTCAGTTTGGATTGGGAAGCTGATTTCTGTGGGTCCTTGCTTCCATCCTTGATTCTGTCATGAACATAACAGATAGGAAGAAAACAAACTTCCAAGGACACATGAAACAATTTGAGTGGAGATTCTGACTTTTTATAAGCTGTTAAAAACAATTTTGTTCGCCAGTACATCACCTTCAGAACTGACTTCCTGATGAATTCTGAGCCTGCCTATCACCTTTGGTATCTGTTCCCAACTCCACCCTGCAAAAGGGACCGCTTGAGTTTAGCAACACTTTCAGGGAAAAAAAAGTAAATCTTTGATGATTTAACCAATAATTTCTTAAAATATTTTTTCATATTTAGAAAATATTATTTGCCATTTTTAGCTGGACTTTATTTGGTTTTATTTGTTGGTAGAGAAATGACAATTTAGATGTGAGAAAGTGGGACTGATTTTGGAACTGTGAGATAGACAAAATCAGTGGTCCCCAACCATTCCAGACCCAATGCCCCTTTTATAAAAACTAATGAGCAACATTCTTTTTGGTATCCTTAAATGATAATACATAATGTTGCAAAGTAAAATAATTCCCATAATTTGCATGGTAGTAGCATTCTTGGAAAATTTGGCATGATTAAAATTGTGCAAAAAATACTCCATGTGTTTTTGTCTTGAGGTTGATTCTAGGCTTAGATAATGATAAATGAAGTTTTTTACATGTTTAATGTCAGGCACATTATTCACAGATTCTGTTGAATGTGGGGCAATTCTTTATTTTTCTGGACTGCCCAATGCATTGCACCCTGGCTTGTGCCCACCAAATTCAATAGCACCTTTCAATTGCTGACAACCAAAAATATGGCCTCCAACCACACAGCATTTTAGAGCTCCTTTATGGCTATGGGACAGTACTTGCCTGTCAAGAGTCACTGGTACCAATAAATAATAGTGGTCTCAGCAGCTGTGATGGGCCTCCGGCCTACCTGTGTCATCACATACTCTTTGTGCCATCATGATTCTGTCATTACTCACTTTAAACCTTACATTATCAGCATCCTATGTGCTCTTGATTAAGA
>PVKP010031019.1:0-27364 GCA_004027715.1 Plecturocebus donacophilus
TTTCTTTCTCCTTTTCTCTTTTTCTAAAATCTCTTCCTCTTTCTTTCTCTTTCATTCTTTTTTCTTTCTTTTGCAGTTTCTTTCTTTCTCCTTTTCTCTCTTTTTCTAAAATCTCTTCCTCTTTCTTTCTCTCTTTCATTCTTTTTATTCTTAAAAAAAAAGAAAAATATTCTTAATTTTGCTGATTTGGCTCTGCCTTTTACCTTCCCCTGCATGCTCAGAATAAAATTACATTAAGATTAAGGGCATGCTTTAATAAATTAATTCTGAGTAATAGCCCAAATTTTTAGTAAAGTATTGGCAGTTCCAAAGCCTCCTGTGTGATGAGTGACTTTAAATGGCTCTGCAGGCCTCCTTAGCCTGTTTGTTTGAGGAGGACAGCTGCAGGGTTCCTCCTTTTTATAAGGCACTTTTAAGGAGTTCTGAGGGCTTTACAGTGAGATATCAATGGAATGATGATGAATGGAGCATCAGCTCTCAAAGTGGAGCTGGGTAACTTTTCTCTCTGGTTTCATGAAAGTTTTATGAAATTGTTTGTGGTTGGCAAAATTACTTAGACCTGGGGATATAGAATTAAGCAAGGGAGTGATGATTATTTTTTGCTCAGGTTGCACACAGATGATGCCATTTAAGTGCATAAATTGTGAAACCTTCTATTGTAATGTGCAGTAAAGATCTTAGAGGTGATATTGAGTATTTGAAAATAAATTCTGGAACGAATCTTCTAATTCACAAAAAAATTCCAGTGATAGATCAGTATTATTTTCTACTTCCACAATCACTTTTAATGTTTCTGGAATTCAAATATAAAAAAAGATGAAAGTGTCAAGGAGATAGTTGCATTTTAAGAAAACAGATGACCTTGATATTTTTAGTTTGGATAAGGTTTAAGATATGGTTAAAAACAAGTATAAAAATTTTATATAGCTTTTATGGATTTAAGAATTTGGCATCTCAGTATGTGTCTCTTGTGTCTGCTCTGAAGAACCAGCTATTTCAGTTTATTTCTTCTCATTATTAGACTCAGATGATAAATCAGTAAGACTTGTTTTCCTTCTCCAGATTTAAGTTGCTGTTTGGTGGGTTCTTAGAACTGAGAGACAGTAGGGCAAAGTTGGGTGATTTCTAGACCATGTGCACCCACACTCTCTCAAGGGTTCAATCAGAATCGTTTTGCTTTGGAACTAACTGAGTTGAGAAATTTTCTACTTTGCCCATGTGATGTACTTTTACACACTTGTCTTCAATAAGTTGATATATAAATGTGATCATAGAAAAATATTCTTAATTTCTTCGCTGATTTGGCGCTTATATCTCCTCACTTATTTAAGTGACTGGAGAAATAAGAAACTAAAAAATATCCCTTTGACATTATTACCTCTAAAGTCCTGACTACAATTAGTTGCATGATTACAAATTTAGGGAATTTTTCTTTCAATTTTTTATGATTATATTTAAAAAACTAAAAATATACTTTAGTGGCATATTTTAAAACAAAAGTTGTTTGAGAACCATGGTGATGTGTTTGTTTGCCCTAATAAAGTGCAATTGAAAAATGAAGATATTCCAAGATTAATCATGTTATGTGATTGCTGTATTCTGATCATTATCACTGAAATTACTCTTCTATTCTAATTTGAGTAATTAATACTTCATGTCTGTTTACTGTGTTTATCAGTCTTTCTCCCGTTAAATCATTTATGGAAAGAGCTCATTGTCTGTTTGCTTATGCTATCATTTGCTATTCAGTTGAAAAATTACTATTCAATTCTATTGCTTAGTCCATATAAGAATCTTGACTAAGATATAGACTAAGATTTAAAAATGATGAAGGAAAAAAGAATAGCACTTGTGCTAAGGATGTATTTACAGGTGATTATTCTCCCCTTGGTTTAACTTCCCTTAGTATTATCCTGACAATATTTTAACAAAAATCAAATTAAGATTCTATTATTCTTCTTAAATTTATTTTTCATTGAAGTTAAGTATAGATGTATAATTTACCATCTTTACCATTTTAAGTATATAGTTTAGTAGTGATAAATACATATATATTCTCCCCCCCATTCTATATGTGAATCACTGTACATTTAATCACATATCACATTTTTTAAGTGTGGATGATTGTTTGTCATCTGAGTCTACAAAAGGGCTTTTATCATTTCTATGATACTACCATGACTATCATTGCTTCTAATAATAACTATAATAACAATAATAATGATATCAAACACATATTTCACTTATCATATGTCAGACATGAATCCAGACACCTTATATGTATTATTTCATTTTTATCCAATTTACTTCAGTTTCTGACATATTTACTGAACTGTGGTGTGTCTAGAAAAAATACCCATGTGGCTTACTCTGAATCTACATTTGTGAATATACTTCAGAAAACCAGCTTAGGACAATGTTATGACTGCTTTATTTTCACTAAGATTTGTTGTGATGAAAGCATATATAACAGTTTCTAACTTAAATGTACCCTTACCTGTAAAGATCCTATTTTATATTCACCTAAGATGACAAGATAATTTTAAGTATTCAAGTTGTTCCTTGTGTGCACCATAAAACCTAAAGACAAGCATTATTTAATTAGGTTTTGCAGAAACATGCTCTGATGTGCTTGTTTATTCCTTAGTTTTACAAATGCTAACAAGTAATAATTAGGCAGGGTATATGTTGATTTGTGGCTATGGTCTGTAAATATTAGAGTGGGGGTAAAAGAAGGTGGAGAATCCTCTCCTCAACCCTCAATGGAAACTTATCCATGGTAAAAGGAACCTTTACCATATTACAATAGTGTGCTTATAGGTTCACAGGACTGTCTTATTTTGGGAAGCCTCGAGGCATAGTGCTTTTGAAAATGATATAAATTTATCCCGTTCTCCCCCCAAAAAGAGTTAAAAGCATATTTAAATTCATTTCACTTTTCTTACTACTTCATGAGTCCTAATATTGCATGTTGCTTGTAATTTGCTGAAGACCCTTCCCCACCTCCACCTTGCAGAATTCACCATTTATTTCTGTAACTTTAAGGAGGAAATAAAGAGCAGATGCTGTAAGTGTACTTACTTGAAAAACATGAAAATCCCCAGGGAAATCACTAAGGTGAAAATTGATAAAGAATGACCCACGATAGCCAAATAGTACAGGACGAATGCATTCTGGACAACAAAAAGTTAGAAAACAAAAAAAATTAATGAATGATTTATCAGAGAGAAAATTGTTTCTATTCCTAAATATGTGTAAATCAACAAATGTTTTCCTCCTTTTAAAAACCTACTACAATTATAACAAATATTTCAGAGAATGAAATTATGTTTATCTTTATTCATGTTATGTTATGAAAATAAATTGTGATTTTCAAAGAATAATGACCCTTGAGGTTCAAAAATATATTTCAGAAGTAGTTTTTTCTTTCCTTTTTTTTTTTATTATGCTTTAAGTTCTGGGGTACATATGCAGACCTTGCAGGATTGTTACATAGGTATACACATGCCAAGACGGTTTGCTGCATCCATCCCCTCCCTCACCTACATTACGTATTTCTCCTAATGTTATCCCTCCCCAATCCCCCTACTCCCTGCTCTTCCTCCCCTGGCCCCCCTAACTCCCAACAGGCCCCAGTGTGTGATGTACCCCTCCCTGTGTCTATGTGTTCTCATTGTTCAATACCCACTTATGAGTAAGAACATGTGGTGTTTGGTTGTCTGTTCTTGTGTCAGTTTGCTGAGAATGATGGTTTCCAGCTTCATCCATGTCCCTGCAAAGGACATGAATTCATCATTTTTTATGGCTGCATAGTAGTCCATGGTATTTATGTACCACATTTTCTTTATCCAGTCTATCATTGATGGGCATTTGGGTTGGTTCCAAGTCTTTCCTATTGTAAACAGTGCTGCAGTGAACATACATGTGCATGTGTCTTTATAACAGAACAATTTATAATTCTTTGGGTATATACTCAGTAATAGGATTGCTGGGTCAAACGGTATTTCTAGTTCTAGATCCTTGAGGAATTCCCATACTGTCTTCCACAATGGTTGAACTAATTTACACTGCCACCAACAGTGTAAACACATTCCTATTTCTCCACATCCTCTCCAGCATCTGTTGTCTCCAGATTGTTTAATGATCACCTTTCTAACTGGCATGAGGTGGTATCTCAATGTGGTTTTGATTTTCATTTCTCTAATGATCAGTGAAGATGAGCATGAAGTAGTTTTAAATGCATTAAAAATTATCATGTCAATTTCAATAATAATATAAAGTTCCTTGAGATTATTCAAAAATATATTTCAGAAGTAGTTTTAAGTGCATTAAAAATTATCATCCCTAAGCCCAGTAAACAATCCTGGTAGGTTTTAACTTCTGGAATCTTTTAGACAGTGGATGCCTAATTCTATACCACAGAACTGGCAGAATAGTAATCTACTTTCCAAACTATCCTGACTCTCAGTATATACAGAGGGTGCAAAGAGTATGGAGGTGGGTTTCTGTGCCTTTGTTTAAAATGATATCATTAGTATTTAATTGGTTGAAGCTGAAACCTTTCCCCTTGGCCGCCATTTGATAGTCCTTTTTTTCACAATCATGGTTAATTTTATCTATTCTCCTATAACATTATGCTGACTTGGAAGAATGTCTTCATAAAATGCATGATGTCATAGCATCTTTTTCCCTAGTCATCACAATCTTTCCTTTCCTTATAATATAATTTTATCACAGAGAAAGGAGAGATTGATCCAATTACCCATCTCTCTCTGTCTTCTCTGTCTCTCTGTTTCTCTTTGTCTGTTTCTATGTTTTTGGTCTTCTCTCTCTTTCTCTCTCTCTCTTACTCTCATTCTATTTTGACACTAGCCTTTGCATTTTGTATTATTTAGCCAATTTCATCAGTTATAATTGAAGTAGACTTGAATCTATAGCAACTAAGGATTTTGTTTTCACTTGCTGTTTTTCTTAGTGAAGCATAATTTGTGTATTAGTTTGTAGCTGTACTGAATCTCTTGACTTTTGGTCTTAAGTTCCTTCCACAGTTTGTTGGGTCTTGGTATGAATGCAAATGTCGTGTAGATAAGTTGAATAACTTTTATGAAGTTCTTTGACTTCCTGGAATAAATGTGGCATTTATATGTCCTTGAACATTTTGATTCTTGTCAGTTTCCTCAGGAAGAGTCACTAATTCTGCTAAAATGCATTCAAACTGTTCAGAGCCCTTTGTTGATTATGTGCATTATTGCTGTCCTGAAATAAGCATTCCTTTTCTAGGCCTTAAAATTTTTAAATAGATTGATTAGCTTCTCCTAAGTTGTGCCTGTTGCGTCATTTGAGCAGGTATTCCATATTTTTTGGCATTTTCATTGTTGATACCACTCTCCTAATAGCACTTTTTACCCTTACAGGAAATGTTAATAAAGTTAGATTAGTTGGTTTATAATTGGAGCTGATAAAATCTTGAGATAGCTTTCTTGGGAGGAATTTAGGAATCTTAAAAGAAAAATACACACACACACACGCACAAACATTCACCTCCTATCTTTTCTCCCAGGAATTCATTTTTTGGCTATTTTTCTAAGTTTACTAGTAGACAATATCAGGAGTGGCATTTTTTTTAAAAGTTCTTATTTCTAAATAGTTTGCTATGTAGAATAGTCTTTCCCCTTAAAATACTGTTTTTAATTTGGACATGTATCTGCACCACCTCTTCTGTCTTTAAAAAATCTTTGCACACTTTATTTCTAAGAAAGATGTATATAACGTTAATTCATATTTTCAATTGCTTCCAGAGTACTCCTTTTAAAAACATTTGTTCTTCTGAAATACAGTTGTCCAAATGTATAAGATTAAATCAACAACTCATAATAGTTGCCATACTTGTGTCATTTTCAAGGTTGTTTTTTTTAATGAATTCTAAGTTGGTTTCTTCAAATTTTAATGTGACTATATTTATATAGAAGATTTGTAGAAAGCATTTTAATCATTATATTAGGTGCCTAGAGAGGAGCATTTCTTCTTTAAATTATTTCCTTCTTAGATGTGGCCAGTGTATGTTAGAAGGCCAATGACAGCACTAAGAATGATTTTGACTTGCACTGTTTTCAACTATTCAGTTAACATGATTATAATTTTTTTCTGTAACATCATAATCATTACTCATTTGGAAAATTCCCTGCTCTGTGACATAGCTTATTAATCAGACTTTATTAACAGCCCTCCGTTAGGGTGTAGACATGCATCTGATTCTCAGGGTGACTAAACCATTTGTAAAGAGATAACTGGCTGTGGTGCCCTTAGCCTGTGCTTGTGATGCAGTGTCCCTCCTATTCAACTGGTCTCTAAGCTATTTGTTCATTTTGTTTGTTTTTGTTATTTGTTTTGTTTTTAATAAAAGAAAACTTTTCTGCACCCTAAAAGCATCTGAATAACAAACAAAAGCACTAACATGCTTTTAGCTTTCAGCTGAATAATTATTCAGTATACAAGCCTATCTTTGAAGGAAATAGTAGATTTATGTTAGAGTCTGCTGGGTTGCTTAGAAACACCCTGCACAACTAAACATTGACCAGCTGCAACTCCCAGGTCTGTGGGGTGAGAAGACTGGTTGTAGACTTAGTGAACTTTTCAGATTTTTGATGCATCTGAGGAAGAAACATTATCTGTTCTCTACCCCCCATTTTCTTAGATGAATTTTTCTAAGCAGAGATAATATTCAAAATATTTAACAGCCAGTAAAATGCAAATTCTAACAAATAAGAATGAACTTTCACTGAAAATGATCTAAACAGCCATACCTGTTATCAATGGGCTGATGAGATGCTCCACTTTAGGAGTTCTTTCTATGCCTTATAGTAAAAACTAAGGTCATGGTCAAAACAAGGGGAGCATGTTATCTTATGACTTGTGGAAAAATCTGTAGTTTTGAAACTCTTCCAGGAATAGAGGTTGCTAGAGAGTCTGTTGAAATGTTGTTTACTTTCTGGCATCATTGGGAATCCTGTCATCTGTTCTAGGGACACTTATCCCCCTGCCATAAATGGTCTGATTCTGTATGCTCACAGAACTTCAGTTGACTCTTGATTCTGAGTAGCAACCAAGGTGTGAAATGTTATTTTCTCTAATGCTACTCTAGAGATTCCCTAAAACTGACCAGTTATCATATGATTTCTTTCCACAAAATCCGTTGACTTCTTGGTAGCAGATATTTTACAGTTATGCATTCATTTCTCTGTACAGATAATGACATTCTCACCTAATTGTGAAATGTGGAGTAGAACCTACCTGCAGTTTCTCAGGAGTGAAAGCATTGCACATAGTATAGTTGGACCAGGTTCGATTGTTTTCAGGATGTTTAAACCAAACACCTTTTTCATCACAGTATTTTGTAGCCTTTTCTGTTAATGAAACATAATAGTTATTACATTAATATCTCAAAATCTCAAGAAGGAAAAATAATAAATTAAAGCTTAAAAGCCATTCCAACATGTTAATCACTTTATAGAACTTGAATGTGAATATGTCAATAGAGACTACCACGAATCATGTGTTATACAAAGTGTATTAATATGCATTGTCTCATTTTATCTTTAGCAAAGCCATTCAAAGTAGGCATTCCTATCTTCATTTTAAAAATTCAAAGCAGACAGTAAGAGGAGTCAAGGAGCTTGAAAAGCCACTGAGATTGAACCAGGATGATTTAAATCCAAAGACATGGATATGGGTCAGACTCCAAAGTGCCACCTATACTATATCTCATAATTTTTAAGAATTATATATATATTATTATTATACTTGAAGTTTTGGGGTACATGTGCAGATCTTGCAGGATTATTATATAGGTATACACATGCAATGGTGGTTTGCTGCCTCCATCCCCCCATCACCTACATTAGGTATTTCTCCCAATGTTATCCCTCCCCAATTTCCCCACCCTCCACTATCACTCCCCTAGCCCCTCAGCCCCCAACAGACCCCAGTGTGTGATAGTCCCCTCCCTGTGTCCATGTGTTCTCATTATACAACACCCACCTATAAGTGAGAACATGCGGTGTTTGGTATTCTGTTCTTGTGTCAATTTGCTGAGAATGATGGTTTCCAGATTCATCCATGTCCCTGCAAAGGACATGAATTCATCCTTTTTTATGGATGCATACTATTCCATGGTGTACATGTGCCACATTTTCTTTATCCAGTCTATCATTGATGGGCATTTGGGTTGGTTCCAGGTCTTTGCTATTGTAAACAGTGCCGCAATGAACATACATGTGCATGTGTCTTTATAATGGAACAATTTATAATCCTTTGGGTATATACCCAGTAATAGGATTGCTGGGTCAAATGGTATTTCTAGTTCTAGATCCTTGAGGAATTGCCACACTGTCTTCAACAATGGTTGAACTAATTTATACTGCCACCAACAGTGTAAAAGTATTCCTATTTCTCCACAACCTCTCCAGCATCTGTTGTCTCCAGATTTTTTAATGATTGCCATTCTAACTGGCAGGAGGTGGTATCTCAATGTGGTTTTGATTTGCATTTCTCTAATGACCAGTGATCATGAGCACCAAAAGTAATGGCAACAAAAACCAAAATAGACAAATGGGATCTAATTAAACGTAAGAGGTCTGCACAGCAAAAGAAACAATCATTAGAGTGAACTGGCAACCAACAGAATACGAACAAATTTTTTCAAGCTTCTCATCTGACAAAAGGCTAATATCCAGAATCTAATCTACAAAGAACTAAAGCAAGTTTACAAGAGAAAAACAGCCCATCAAAAAGTGGGCAAAGGATATGAACAGACACTTTTCAAAAGAAGACATTTATGTGACAAACATGAAAAAAATACCTCGTAATTTTTTAAGACATTACACTTTTGATTATAGATGAAAACTACTGGAGAAGAACAAGACCATACATTTCTTTATTTATTTGCAATGTTTTTTCCTTAGATTAACTATATAAAACAGTAGTTTTTGGATCAAATGGTCAAGTCTTCCCAATCCCATATGGTTAAATCAAATAGAACAAAGAAGTCCACAACTAAGGGATATGTCAAGTGGTCATTTTTCTGCCTCTCAAGAGATTTCATTTGAATAATCTCTCTTCATCCCACAGAAAATGTATAGGAATCCAGGCTTTAGTTTTTACTATTTACTTATTAAAATACCTCATAGATGCTAGTTAATGAAATTCTTAACTCAGCAGGATTGGCATATTAAATGGGGGCCAGGCACTATTTCTGTGGCAATGTGTTAAGTGGTCAAAGGGAACACAACAGCCAAGACCTTAGTGTCAAGATACAGATGTAGGTGAGAAAATAAGATGATGGAAATGGCACCTGGAAGTTGGATTTGGCATAGAAAGAAAAGATTATACTGGTTTGGACCATTTTTTTTTTTAAATTGATGCTTAGCAAAGAGGAGGAAAGCCTGGCATCTTACCATCCCTCCAACCCGCAGGTCAGTGATTCTGGGATTGCTCACTGAGGTTAACAGTTCTATTTACACTAACAGTTTTCTGGAGGAAAAGGACAAGAAGACTTTCTTTGAGCCCTGAGAAAGAACCTTTCCAAGTGCTTGCTTTGTGGTGCCTGCTGCTTCCCATTAGGCTTATTATTTTTTCAATTATTTTTGTGTGATATGTACAGTGCTGGTTACAGTATGATAAAGCCTTGGTACTTTTTGAATTTTATTTTTTTAGGCAGTGTATATGTATCAGCACAAAGTGATGTTCCAAAATTGATAGAAATAATAAGTTCTCATGGGGATGACTCATGATCTCTTTGCTGGAATTCACACTAAAATATTAGGCCATGATAGCAACTACTATGATTTTTTAAAATAACATTTGATAACTTACTATATGTCAGATCCAGCATCAAGTGCTCTATCTTAAAAATAAGTAAGAAAACGTCTTTGTTCTGTATTTTGCTTAATTATTAACTTAGTATATATCTGAGATTTTGGGTAAAGTGCATGAGACTGGGAAATCACAACAATATATATTGGGAGTAAAAAGTGGTCAGAATGGTGAAATAATATTTATCAAGACATTATTACCAGTAGGATGAACACACTGTAAAACTAGTATATTGTTAGCAAACAACTGAAATGGCACTTAAATAAAATTAGAATTTGGTTGAATTGTTGTCAAAAAAATCCTCTCATTTGTATTATACTACTGGTCTACAGTATTCTAATTTGGAACTGGAAATCTCATAAGTGATCAAGGTTATCTATATTTCATTCCAGTGACCTAAAGAATTTTAGGTAATGTTGTTAGCAACAAGATAATATTTAAATTCTAACCTCTGAATTAGCCAAGCAACTGGAAGAAAAAATTAGGTTGTATTAAATAACATAAAAATAATAAGCAAGTAAACATTAAAATGAATATACTTGCCAAATTTAATCCGAGTTATTCAGATATTCTTTAGTTCTTCAAAGCACTCATGCAATATGTTTATTGTCTGAGAGATCAAATAGCAACCCTAGATTGGCACAATATGCAGGGAGATTCTGCAAGTGTATTTGGAATCTTCACATCTTTGATAATTTCTCAGGAAAAATGTTTTTGAAGCATTTTTCCATGTTGACAAAGGCAAAGTATTGTTATACCTATAGATAATGTTTTTATAGATGGCTGTTTTCTTTTTTAGCACAAGATGTGGAAGCCAAAATCATATAGTAATATTTGAAAACACTGCCATAGTTTTTTTGTTTGTTTGTTTGTTTGTTTTTTTGTGGCAGAGTCTCGCTCTGTTCCCAGGCTGGAGTGCAGTGGCGCAATCTCAGCTCATTACAACCTCCACCTCCTGAGTTCAAGCAATTCTCCTGGCTCAGCCTCCTGAGTAGCTGGGGCTACAGGTACCTGCCACCACACTTAGCTAATTTTTGTATTTTTAGTAGAGACAGGGTTTCACCATGTTGGCCAGGCTAGTCTCGAACTCCTGAACTTGTGATCCACCTGCCTCAGCCTCCCAAAGTGCTGAGATTACAGGCATGAGCCACCATGCCCTGGCCAACAAACTCTAAAGTATCTCTATTGGACACTAGCAATGTGTGGAAAAGGGTTAGCACTAATCACAAAAAATTGATGTTGAAAATTGGTCAATGATTTTGCTAATGCTATTCATCAATTACAACCCTTCCAAGCTCATTTGCAATTTTTAAAAGTGGCCACATTTCATATTTATTAGATTGCAAAAAGTAGTTTTTTAAAATAAAATGAACATAATTTGGTTTTAATGAAGTTATGTAGCCATGTATGGGAAAATATATTGTATGCAGAAAGAGATGTTACTCTTAAAGGAGGTCATTCAACTCATGAACAAGGCTATATAGGAAATGGTATTTTTTGTTTGTTTGTTTTAACTAAAGTCTAGATCTAGGCATTTCTTGGCATTAACTGTTGCAACTATCAAGAATTTGTCCTCCTGCACCTGACAAGTCTTTCAGTATTTGAAGAAAGGATTATGTTTACTCTGGGTCTTCCCTTTACAAACCAAACATCCCCTATGACTCACTCCCCACAGCTTGTCCACTCACAGCCTGGAGACTTTCCACATGTGCTTTGATAATTGTTTTTTCTCTCTAAAATACTCTATGTTTGGACTGACCCAAGAAAAGTAGGGTATGCCTCTCTCACTCTAGAGTCACATGGAGTAACTACTTGCAGATTCTGACGTCCTATCCCTTGAGATTCAAATTCTGTTGATCTGGAGAGGGGGCAAGCATCTGCATTTTTTTAAAGCTCATCATTTTTTTTCCAGTTTTTGAAAGGATATCTGGGTTGAGAATCACTGTCCCAAATCATATTTGAACCATCTTGGCTTTGTGCCATTAACGTTGTTTGCTTGGCTTTAAGTGTGGGGCTGTAAATGCTTCTTTGTTAAATTTTGCTTTTTATATTCCAGCATATTCCTTAGAATGTCAGCCTATTTTGAATTTCAATACAGTTGTTTGCTCTTTCACGATCTGTCTTTTACCAAAGACTTTTTCCAAAGTGAAATCTCTGGCATTTCATTAATATGTTTTGTACATCATTAAGATGTAAGCTTTAGATCAATAATAAAATCCTAAAGAATTTAAGTTTGGTGTATGTATATATATATTTATAATTTAAGTTTGGAATGTATGTATATTTTTCAGATATACTTTTAAAACAAATTTGTCCCTCGGCTGAGAGGTTTCCATATAAGAACCAGGCTGAAAAGATGGATCAATGCCTGGAAATCTCTGATTTGTTGAACAAAACCTTGCCTTGTAGTCAATATTTATATATACTTTGGCAAGAGCCCCATTTCTACTTTGGAACTGGTCTAGTAGCCTCAATTGCACAATAGCTCTTTGTGCCAATCAAGTTACTTCTAATGTGGTAGTCAAATCACGATTAATGAAACATCATTTATTGGGAAGAATCAATAAAGGACTGAAGGATTATCATCAAATAGCATTTAGTTAGGGATTCCAGGAATGTAGCTGGTTTAGGACCTGGCACAAGGCCCTTTCTTTCTTCACATCCCAACTTTTCCATCACAGTGGGAATTCCCAGAAGTGGCTGGCCTGCACTGGTTTTAAAAGTGGTCCTCTGCAATCCTGCTTCCATTATCTTGCCTTACTGAGATAAAATTTTGTTTTCAGAGACAAATTCGATCTTTCACTCTTGAAGGAAGCACAGAAAGCATCTTTCAAACATTGTTTCAGGGGTAGACTCATTTGTCTTCTTTAATTGGGATTCTAGAGCCACTTAAACAACTCCTGTAGGGTCAGGCTCACTTTACTCTCGTGAACAAATTTCACCCATTAACAGGGACCTCTATGTTGTGCCTGTAGCTAATCCATTTAGTTTCAGCATCTGGGTCTCCTTTGTAACTAAGATTTCTACCCCCTTTTCAGTGAGACAATTGAAGATTTTTAAAAACTCACATTTAAATAAAACTATTCATAGAGTTTTAGAAAAGCTATGTTTATAAAACCAGAATTTAATACCAACATGTACAACTGACCAGCAATATAACTTTAAAAAAAAAGGACAGCTTGTAATATGTGTACAACTAAGTAGTATTTTAATTAAGGAAATGCCTCAGAACCTGGTAAAATGTGGAGTATGATTAGGTAGGTACATTTTGTATCTGATTTTCTTTTCAAAACCATGAAAACTCTAAAAGCTTCATAGCAAGAACATAAAATGAAAATAAACACTCTACCTGATGGATCAAAATCTGGAAAATAATCTGGGCAGAGCTGATAGGACAGTACTCCAGCTGGTGTGTCATCCCAGCACAGCCATCCATCCCAGGTGCGATTGCAATATGGACCTGGCCATTTAGAAGAAAATTAATATTGAAGCCATGTGTATGTAACTAAAAGAGAAGATTGATCCCAAGACAATATTACATGTAGCTGAACTCACTACACCAGTTATAGTCATCTACATTTCAAACTAGCCAAAGTCATTTATTTTGGAAATAAAGTTTCTAAACTTTATTTATTCTTTATTCATAGCATATCTGGGACCAAATTATCTCACTGACAAACAGGGTTCTATTCCTATTTTGTAAAAGATTCCAAAGTTGAGCTATCAAAAAAGCAAATAGCCCCAAAGATTGAAAGATCCTGTCTCTCAAAAACAAAAACGAAAACTACCCCAAACCGTGAAGATTTATATCTACAAAGATATTCAAAAGAATCAGATTCAGGCTTTCAAGAAAGTTCGAAAAAAATTATTTTAAAACTGAAGAAAATGCTCAGAAAACTCAGAAAATATCAGTTCTGTGTTTTTATTATTTCACTGGCTTCAAAGAAATGGTTTCTCCTCTGGTCAAAGTTATATCTAATTCCTGTTCAGTTCTTGATAAATACTGAGACTACAGCAGACAAAAGAATAACATGTATCTGCCTTTTGGTTGACTTGATGTTTTTGTTTAAAGGAAAATGCTAAAAATAAGAACTACAAACTAAAACTTGAACTATTTGAAAGCAAAGAATGTGTAGTAACAGAATATATTTAACCATTTTTTTCCCTACTAAGTTGGGTTGTCTTAAAATATACATGGTTGTAGGCCAGATGCAATGGCTCACGCCTGTAATCCTAGCACTTTGGGAGGCTCACTTGAGCCCAGGAGTTGGAGACCAGCATGGACAACATGGCAAAACCCCATCTCTACAAAAAATTACAAAAATTTGCCAGGCAAGGTGGCATACACCTGTAGTCCCAACTGCCCGGTAGGCTAAAGTGGGAGGATCGTCCTGGGTGAAAGAGTGAGACTGTGTCTCAAAAAAAAAAAGAAAATATTTGATTGTAAAAGATCTTACTGAATCTTTCCAAATGCCTCAGGGGACAAGTAGGGGAATTTAAAGGGATGTTACAATGAGTTTGCCCATCACATCTCCCCTTTTGTTTTTCTATGGGTCCTCTACAACTAATAGAATATGTTTAGACCTGAAAATATATGGGCAGTCACAAAGAGCCATTCTAGAAAAGGTGGTAGACAAACAATGTCTGGCTAGGAGGTATCTTTTTCTAATTTTCCTGGAAACTGGGGCCAGAAAGTGTGGAAGAATAGTATGGGTTGCCAACCAATTGACAGTTAAAGGGAAGGTACTACCTACCTAATTAATCCAAGCAAGACAGGGTTTGATAGGTTCCACCTCAGGCAAGTTCTCCGCCCACTATTTTCCAAGTCCCCTCCCTCCCTCAGTCCTGTATTGTTCCTGCTCACCATGTGTGAATACTAAGTTACTGCAGTAATTTTATCATGAGGGCAGAAGTTAGCCAAACTGTAGTCAGATGAATTTGAACAAAGAAATTAGGCGTATCCATTGCATGAAATACACAAACATACCACAGTGTGAAAACTGCTGGCATATTAAATTAAAATTATTGAACACCTATTTAACCATGAAAGAAAATATCTTTAGTGATGTTTGAAGTATATGTTCATATATATCTTTCTTTTTACCTTCTCCTTGGTATGGGGGTAACTGCCTCATTCGTTCATAGCATTTGTACTGTGCATCCATTATCTTCTTTCGTCCTACGACATAAAGAAATGGCTCCGGCTCTGTTGTTGAATAGGTTTGATTTGAATTGGTAGGAAAAATTGTAGTTGGGTTCTGTATTAAAAAGAAAAATTAGTTACTTATAGACAGGAGGAATGGGTGAGCACAAATAAATGAGACAATGAAAAAGTTTTTGAAAACATTTATTTTTCCTTCTCTAAGCAATACTTATTCATGGTCTCCGTGTAGAATTTTTTTCATATATATAACTAAAAATATATTTACATTTCATTTACAAATTCTACCTGCAAGTCTTATATTTGCATGATTCCATTTGCTATTGAAAATGGATAACACATACACACTCACACACCTCTTTATCAGCTAGAATTGTTTTAATTTTACCATGATTCTAAAGTTTAGAAGTAAACAAAATAAATAATCTGATTTCCAGAAAATACAAATATTAAATCAACTTTGCCTTACTCTTAAGAATCATGAATCATGTTATAAAAAAATAGACATAGCTCAATAAATGTGCCTTTTTATTTGATTCTTTCAGCTAAATTTTATTGGTGCTGTGTACACTACCAGAAATTTACCCCATTTATTCCATGGAATAAACAAAATATGTTTTCTGCTCCTCATAATTGACCATAATCTCCTTAAATTGGTTTCAATAGCAGATGACCTGTACAGGGCAATTTATTTTCCCTAATGAAAATCAGTATATTTATTAGATATTTTTATCAGCACATTTGCATTTTGGGTACAGATTAACTAGTTTTTTTTCAGTTTCAGTTAATCATTACCATCACAAGTCTCTGTTTTTCAAAGGTAATGTATCTGTGGGTGTTTGAAAAGATCACTCTGTCATACTGTCTTTTCTAACTTGTGTTTATACAGATTTCAATTTCTTTTGTGGCTATGGCCAATGTTTTTAGTGGTTCTGGAATCTGTGACTTTTAATATGCATGGTCTGCATACAGATTTTTTTTTTTTTTTTTTTGAGAAACCTAAAAATATCAGCCTACACGGACTTTCCTTTTTCTGAAGTTAGGAATACTGCTTAATATCTATCATACTCATTGTAACTTCAATTTTAAGATTAAAGTTTCTCCAATTGTATTGATGGCAGAAGTGGTGTTATGTACTCTTCTGTATGTGCCAGTTTCTAAACAAAACTCATCCCTATTGAGTTGACATATATATTCCTGGATCTTCATGGTGAATTCTCACTGTTTTCCATGAATGCCATTGTGTATGTCCAATGTGACGGCACATCACTAACTGCTAAGCTGTCCAGCACACAATCCAATCAAAATTCAGAGTTTGGAGAGAATAGGGAGCAAAAACAATCAGGATGGCTACAGATACAAAGTAGAATTTGAATTGAACTTTGAATAAAATTATGTAGTTTCTGCATAGGCATAGGAGAGACAGAAGGCTTTTGGGATGAAGGGACTTTCCCACAGAAGTCTGGAGGGTGGAAATGACATGCATGAGCCATTGTGAGGAAACCATCTTGCCTGAAGGGGAGCATGTTTGAATGTAAGAAGGTCAGGACACTTTCAAGACTCTGCATTATCTGATATTCAGATAACAAAAAAGAGTTAAAACTTGTTTTGTCACTTTGAGTAGATTAGCAACCTCTCACTAGGTCTGTTCCCTCAACCTAGGAAATGTAAAATAAGAAGACTAATAAGAATAATATTTATCATCTATGATATTGTGAAGATAAACAAGAAAATAAACACAAAGTGTCAGTGACATGAAAGGTTCAAAACATTTTAGCTAATATTGTTAAAACATGATAATGTAACATAATATAATATGACAAAGACATTTTATAGATTTTTGATCAGTGAAGGTTGTCGAAGGAGGATTTTTAGTAAAACTCATGCAGCAGGCATCAGATGTCCACAGGTTAAAGTTGCAAGGTGGGGTGGGGGCAGCCAGGAAGTTGAAGGCCTGGCTAGACTAGATTCATCCATGCTGGAGCAAGAAAGTGCCACTCTTAGCACCTTCTCAAATAATCAAAACATAATGGCATATTTGAATACAAGGAATGTAAAACAGTAATAGTCAAATAGCCCAGATATTTAGCCTAGATATTTGGGAAAAAATAATAATTCCCAAGAAACGGGAGATGATTGGAAAGTAAATCATTATTAGGGGAAACTTCTTCCTCTAAGTAAGTCCTATTTTGGATTAGTTTTGGAGATGATAGCAAGCCATCCCAGTGGAAATAGCTTGCAAAGAGAAGAGGGTGAGTATTCATTATTGTTATAACATTACTGTGATAACTTCAAATGGACACCAATTGTGAATAAAGTTCATTCTACTCTTTAGACATTTTGATTATGTCTAATTTTAATGTCTCGAATTTATGTCAGAAGAGAAAGTAATGAACCCACAAAAATGATTAAAACTGTGAAAATCCTTTACCAATGTAGCTGAACACAATTCTATTGATATATGACACTTTCCCCCCGGTCTTCAGATCAGTCAGCAAATATTGATCACATTTGATGAGCCCAACATTGTGCCAGATGCTGAGGATACAGTGCTCAATAAAATAAGTGTAGATCCTGCTTTCATAGAGGTTACAGTCTGGCAAGATGGACCAACAATATAAAATATATTTCCGATACCAGAAATTAGGAACAATAAAGAATCATCAGTCATAAAATTCTTAGATATTCCTAATAGAATTGGAACATGGTTTGTGAAACTTTTTAAAAAAACGAGTATTTTGAGGGGATTCTGTGTTGAGGCTTCTTTTTTTAGTTCATTACCCAACATTTGTATGAATATGTGTGTTTTAAAAATTCAATTAAATATCAGGTAACCATCAAAGCAAGGATGGATCATGATGCCTTCACAATAGAGGTATTAATTATTGGTTCAGCTTATACATTTATTTAAGATTCTTCTTTTTGGCTCTAGTAATCCTCAGTTAATATGAGAATGATAATTTGATATATCATTAATTTCTGGGCCATTTTTCTCACCATCTTCAAATTAGATGGAATATGATGTCATATAAAAATCTTTTCTGTCACTTGTATTAGATATGTTAAACACTAGGAAATATTTTGTTTAAATCTGGCTTTCTTCCCAAAAGTAACATTCTGAATTCTCTTTTTATGCAACTGACACTCAACCAAGAGATTTTCATAGAGACCATGGATAAATAGTATGTCCAAAGATATCAAGTAGAAAACCCTATGCTTATATTTTAAATTACATGTTTATTTCCTTTAATGCAGTTTTAACATCAGTAACAGTGGAAATATGACAGTTTGAATACAAGTAGTTATAATTCATGCTGATGAAAGTAGCTTCCATCTTATCATTCTTGCAATATTGAAACAAACTCCAGTGAACTTGTTTAAAGCTGGTTCAGTAGAGATTGTCTCAACACTGAAGGAATGAAAAATTAGAACCTCTGTTGTCAGATGAGCAGTAGTCATCTGCGTCAGTTCCTGGTCTGGTTCACATTTGAGCATTGAAGATGGGGTTTTCCCAGCAGTAGATGAATGTCTCAGGGGCCTTCTTCCTAAAATAACATATCCATTGGGGCATTCTGTTTATATATACAGCCATTCCTTGGTATACTCAGGGGATAGGTTACAGGACCTCCTATGGATACCAAAATATGAGGATGCTTAGGTCCTTCATATAAAATGGTGTAATATTTGCATACAACCTGTGTACATCCTCCCAATTTATTTAAATTTTCCCTAGATTATTTATACCTAGTACAACATAAATGTGATGTAAATAGTTGTTATACTGTATTGTTTAGGGAATAATAACAAGAAAAATAGTCTGTACATTTTTAGTACAATTTTTTCCTGAATATTTTCTGTCTGAGATTGGTTCAATCTATGGATGTATGATCCATGGATTTGGAGGGCTGACAGTATAGATAGATAGAGATAGATAGATAGATAGGTAGACATAAACATATAAATATATGTATATGTATGCTTATATATATATATGTAATATATGATTCTAGTAATAGAATTACTACTGCTTAAAAAATAACACATATACAAATTTCATGAAGTTTATTAAATGTTAAACTTTTGCTGATAATTTTATACAAATAAGAATTGCTGGGAAGGTGGTATTATTTTTAGCAATACAGAGACAAAATAAAATCAGTAGTGATTAGATGAAACTACCAAGCAATGTAAGAGACTTAACATATCTTACTTATTATAAGTGTTATGTCTATACTACATATTTGGGAGTTTAAATAAACATATGATTGTATGATCACATCCAGATATAAATGAGATGTTAAGGGCATATTGTTTTCCTGAATAAACATCAGTGTTCAAAGCTTGGCATATAAACCATCTTACATGATTTGTCAACAAACGAACAAATAAACAAACCTCGTAATTGTTGTCCCATGTAGCAGTTTAGCTGCCATATATGTGATGTCACTCCTAAAGGATCAAGTAAATGGCACCACACATACGACCACCAAGCTGCCACCAACAGTAGTAGTCAGCAGCTGAAACATCATTGTTTATTTCAGTCAACAAATACTTTGAGTGCCTCTAACATGTCAGGCACTGGTTCTGGAAATTCAGCAATGAACAAAACTGGCAAGCCACCTGCTCTCATTGAGCTTACATTCTAGACTTTATCCACACTAATCATGGAGTCCAGAGGAAAGCAATCTGATTTGAAATGGTCATATGCTTATGCGATTCCTACTGATCGCGTGATGTAGGAGAGTCAGGTGGCTTTTGGGTTACAGGAAGTTTCTCGAAGTACAGAGATAGTTACAAAGCTGTTCTTCATGGAACTTTGATAAATGGTACATCTCTGCAATAGTTCAAGCCCACTGAGTGTGTAGACCCAAGCTGCTGTGCTGAAAGAAGAGCTTCCTATTGATTGCCACAGGCAAAACTGTTCTAAATAAAATATAAACCTAGAATCCAGAAACTGATGTAACCAATGGGATTTTCATGTCACCATCCTTAATGTTGATAATGTATATAATTATTTTTGCTTTTCAATTACTTATACTTTTCAAAATAAGAAAGGACAAAGTGCAATGTTGTAAAAGTATTAGCCCTGATTCTTCCAGATAAGATCAGATGCCTGGTTGGTGTACTGTGTAATTCTAGTTACATTACACAAACAACAAAACTGCACATATCATTAATTCAAAGCAAATAGGTGAATATAGCTAAGTAAACAAATAGTAACACCTGCTCTGAAGAACCAAATTTTTTATGTCTTCATTATTGTCATTGGAACTGTTGTCATCAGCATCATTACCAGCATTTTTTTCTGAGAGCTCACTCTATATCACCACTGTTCTAAACTTATTGTATACCTCAGTAAGTAAGGAAGGAGAGGATTTGAGTGGGTGGTTATGGTTAACAGAAAGGGACTAATGGAAGGTGGTGACCCAAACTGATATTTAAAAAACTATATGGAAATCGAGTTGATAGAGTTTAATAGTGTATTTTTACAATAATCTATTGCCTAAAAAGTAATATTTTGGATTAATTAGGAACATTGTCATTTAAAAAATGTATTTTTTCTCTGAGAGGTGTCTGTGTGAACATAACAAATGTTTTGAAGAAAATGAACATATAAATTTTGTTTTATGGATGAATCCAAATCCAAATATTTAATCCAAATACAGACAGATTAGCACATGTCTCTCTGTCACAGCAAAGAGAGCACAAAGCTGTTTAAGTGCCATGTTCAGGTATGCTTGCTGGTCAAGAGATGCCCACAAACCATAAAATGTTTCTGTACATGACTCATGCAAAGATGTGAAATTTTTTCAATATTTAAATTATAGATTACATTAGGTAAAAGTTTTGAATAAAAATGACCTACTTTAACACACTACAAATTATCTATAGTCTGGTAATAAAAAAGTAATTAGATAATCTTCAGATGATTTTGTTAGTATTTAGTGGTTTAATTTTTCTTTTGTCATGTTCAATATAATTATTTGCTTTATGAAACATGATTATTCAAAAATATTCAAATATACTAGATCACTTAGGATTTAATTTGAGCTATAAAAATAACAATATCAATAATATATAGCAATATTTTTACATCTAGAAGACATCATAAGGCCTGGACATTAACAGCAAAATTATTCTACTAGTTTCCATGGTAGTTTTTGTTTAGTGTTTTTATATTTCGAATGACATAAAGTAACCTGCATTTCCAAATACTAATTACTTTTAGAAAATTATACTGTAAGTAGTCTAAAGAAATATTTAATAGGATAAAATGATAAGATAGCCTGACAATAAGTCATATTCATTATCCAAATAGGTGCAAAAGGGTTGCATTAACAGTCATTCCCATAAACCATTTACTTGATATATAATTTTACAAAATAAAAATTGCCTTACAAATTAAATTAACATTTATGGAATACTAGCAATATTTTTTTCTTGAATAATGTAAAGACAAACAGTTTAGACAGACTTGTAAGGCCTATAAATACACATTAATAAACAATGGAAATCCTGGAACCCTATGCAAGCTTTGTGTGGGTCAGTAGGACAATATGAGATATTGAGTGATCTTTGCTGCCAGCTGCAATTCATTGGCAAATGTTATTCTGATGTGATAGAAAGGATAAAGAGCAAGGCAGTTCCACACTGATTTATGTAAAATTTACTCATCTCCCTTTTATGTGCTATTGAAGCTGATGTGATGGCGGGTTAGCAAAGTTGACACAAATAATAGGCATTATAGTGTTTTATAAGATGATTATATTTCTGGTTACTTGGTAAATCTTTTAGGAATAAAACAATATAGAATCACATAAACTAAACATAATTTAAAAGTTTGGAGAAGGGTTATAGAATAATAGTGGTATATAAAGACTTGAAGATTCCATAGTCAGTTTTTGATGAAAAATACATTTGAAATCATTAGCCAGACTGAAAGAGTTCAGATGTTTTAAACAGATTGAACAGCCCAGAAACTATAATTCAAATCATAGTTTGGAACTATTATTCAAAACGTAGTTTTTCAACATGAAAAACGTTTTATCTGAGAACATTATTCACTGTCTATGTTAATTTCTAAGATAATACAGAGATGTCTCAAGCTAAAGTTTAGTAAACAAAGCTCAAATTTCTAGGTAGACCATAAACACTAATTTAAATTAGAGACAGTTCAGAGGGGAGATTTGTTAACAAAATATTAAGTAAAATAATGGTTTTGAAGACATCAGTTTTGGGTCTGGAAACCAATGCCTATCCTTGTAAATGCTAATTCAGTCACACTCAAAACATTCTTCCTTATTCAGCATTCCTCATTAGCATGGCTTAGGATGATTTTGTTTTACTTACATGTAGAAAAAGAAATAATGCCAAGAACCGGCTTGTAAATATGAACCTCATTTTTGGTTGTTGAAGATTTCTTTGTCCTAGAAAAATATAAAAGCAACAAAGACTTAAATTAATATATCTCTAATATTGGCTATGGCATTTCATTTACCTTTCTTTCTATTGACTTAAAGAGGATCAACATCCCAAGACACCCGAAAAAAAATGAAAGGAAGAACAGTATGCTTGTGAAGCAAATGCAGTGCAGATTCCAATGTTCTTCCTATCAACTAGATTGCCATCCCTGAGGCCCTCCTATTAAGAAATTCTGGTACTACCTTTGCATATTAGGACAGAAATAAAGAAATTCGAGGAGAGCAAGAGCAACCCGTGTCAGCTTCAATTAACATATGTCATCAATAAAGCTGCTGAAAATTACAATAAAGATATCTACCAAGAAGTCACCTCACTGGACATGAACGAATAAAATCTTTAAGTTGTGAAAAGATTAGTAGTCATGCCCTTTTGGTAATCTAAGGCCAATTCTAAAAGTAGACTTAATTAAAGCTATAAGTAATTTTATTTCCTATAAATGTTTCTTTAAGCTCCAAGTTGCTAGTAAGAACAAATTTTTTCCATAGCAATGACTGAATATGTCATTTAACAGCTCACCATTCATACTCAAAAGCATAATATCGAAACAGGCTGCTTAGTCACAAATACCAAACAGTTTTTCATGGCTCTGCAGATAATTTTACATAAGAAAAGATAAGAAAGGGTTAAACATTTGAAATATACATATATTTCTTTTAATCAGTTGGATTTTGTGTGAAATCTACATTCCAACTAGGGGTGAGTGGTTATGATTGGATCAAAGTGGCAATTGCCTCTTGCACTATATCCATTGCATTACCTATAGAATTTATATATCCTTTGTCCAGGAGAACTTCCCCAGCCTAGCAAGACAGGCCAACATGCAAGTTCAGGAAATACAGAGAACACCACTAAGATACTCCGTGAGAAGATCAACCCCAAAACACATAATCATCAGATTCTCCAAGGTCAAAATGAAGGAAAAAACGTTAAAGGCAGCCAGAGAGAAAGGCACAGTCACCTACAAAGAAAAGCCCATCAGACTAACAGCAGACCTCTGAGCAGAAACTCTATAAGCCAGAAGACACTGGGGGCCAATATTTAATGTTCTTAAAGAAAAGAATTTTCAACCCAGACTTTCATACCCAGCCAAACTAAGCTTCATAAGTGAAGGAGAAATAAAGTCCTTCCTAGACAAGCAAATGCTGAGGGATTTCGTTACCCCTAGGCCTGCCTTGCAAGAGCTCCTGAAAGAAGCACTAAATATGGAAAGAAAAAACTGGTACCAGACACTGCAAAAACACACAAAATATAAAGACCAGTGACATTATGAAGAAACTGCATCAACTAGTGTGCAAAATAACCAGATAGCATCATGATGACAGGATCAGATTCACGCTTAAGAATACTAACCTTAAATGTAAATGGACTAAATGGCCTAATTAGAAGACACAGACTGGCAAATTGGATAAAGAGTCAAGACCCATTGATGTTCTGTATTGAGGAGACTCATCTCATGTGCAAAGACACACATAAGTTCAAAACAAAGGGATGGAGGAAAACTTACCAAGCAAATGGAAAGCAAAAAAAAAAAGAAAAAAGAAAAAAGCAGGGGTTGGAAACCTAGTCTCTGACAAAACAGATTTTAAACCAACAAGATCAAAAAAGACAAAGAAGGGCATTACATAATGGTAAAGGGAACAATTCAACAAGAGCTAAGTATTCTAAATATATGTGCACCCAATACAGGAGCACCCAGATTCCTAAAACAAGTTCTTAGAGACCTACAAAGAGACTTAGACTCCCACTCAATAATAGAGACTTTAACACTCTACTGTCAATATTAGAGAGATCAATGAGACAGAAAATTAGCAAGGATATTCAGGACTTGAACTCAGCTCTGGATCAAGTAGACTTGATAGACATCTATAGAACTCTCCAACCCAAATCAAGAGAATATACATTTTTCTCAGTGCCACATTGCATTTATTCTAAAATTGACCACATAATTGGAAGTAAAACACTCCTCAGCAAATGCAAAATAACTGAAATAATAACAAATAGTCTCTCAGACCACAGTGCAATCAAAACTCAGGATTAGAAAATTCACTCAAAACCACACAATTACATGGAAATTGAACAACCTGCTTCTGAATGACTCCTGGGTAAATAATGAAATTAAGGCAGAAATTAAGAAGTTCTTTGAAACCAATGAGAGCAAAGAGACAATGTACCAGAAATCTCTGGGACACACCTAAAGCAGTGTTAAGAGGAAAACTTATAGCACTAAATGGTTATATCACAAAACTGGAAAGATCTCAAATTGACACTCTAACATCACAATTAAAAGAGCTATAGAGGCAAAAGCTAGCAGAAAACAAGACGTAACTAAGATCAGATAATAATTGAAGGAGGTAGAAACATGAAAAAGCCTCCAAAACATCAATGAAACCAGAAGCTGGTTTTTTGAAAAAATTAGCAAAGTAGGCCACTAGCTAGACTAATAAAGAAGAAAAGAAAGAAGAATCAAGAAGACACAATAAAACATGATAAAGGGGATATCACCACTGACCACACAGAAATACAAACTACCATCAGAGAATACTATAAACACCTCTACACAAATAAACTAGAAAATCCAGAAGAAATGGATAAATTCCTGGACACATATGGCCTCCCAAGACTAAACCTGGAAGAAGTCAAATCCCTAAATAGACCACTAGCAAGTTCTGAAATTGAGGCAGTAATTAATAGCCTACCAATCAAAAAAAGTCCAGGACCAGGTTGATTCACAGCTGAATTCTACTAGAGGTACAAAGAGGAGCTGGTACCATTTCTTCTGAAATTATTCCAAACAGTTACAAAGGAGGGACTCCTCCCTAACTAATTTTATAAAGCTAGTATTGTCCTGTTACTAAAACCAGGCAGAAACATAACAAAGAAAACTTCAGGCCAATATCCCCAAAGAACATCGATGCTAAAATCCTCAATAAAATACTGGCAAACCAAATCCAGCAGGACATCAAAAAACTTATCCACCACGATCAAGTCGGCTTTACCTTGGGATGCAAGGCTGTTTCAACAAACTCAAATCAATAAACTCGTAAACCATCATATAAACAGAACCAAAGACAAGAACCACATGATTATCTCAATAGATGCATAAAAGGCCTTTGATAAAATTCAACGGCCTTTCATGTCAGAAACTCTCAATAAACTAGGTATTGATTGAACATACCTGAAAAATAATAAGAGCTATTTTTGACAAACCCCCAGTCAATATCATATGAATGGACAAAATTGAAAGCATTCCCTTTAAAAACCAGCACAAGACAAGGATGCCCTTTCTCACTACTCCTGTTCAACATGGTATTGGAAGTTCTGGCCAGGGCAATCAGGCAAGAGAAATAAATAAAGGGCATTCAAATAGGAATAGAAGAAGTCAAATTGTCTCTGTTTGCAGATGACATGATTTTATATTTAGAATACCCCATCCTCTCAGCCCCAAAACTCCTTAAGCTGATAAGCAACTTCAGCAAAGTTTCAGGATACAAAATCAATGCACAAAAATTACAAGCATTCCTTTACACCAACAATAAGCAGACAGCCAAATCATGAATAAACTCCCACTCACAATCACTTCAAAGTGAATAAAATACCCAGGAATACAGCTAACAAGGGATGTGAAGACCTCTTCAAAGAGAACTACAAATTACTGCTCAAGGAAATAAGAGATTACACAAACAAATGGAAAACCATTCCATCTTCATGGATAGGAAATATTGTGAAAATGTCCATACTGCTCAAAGTAATTTATAGATTCAATGCTATTCCCACCAAACTACCATTGACATTTTTCATAGAATTAGAAAAAACTACTTTTAAATTTTATGTGGAATCAAAGATAAGCCTGAATAGCCAAGACAATCCTAAGAAAAAAGAACAAAGCAGAAAAGGCCTTTGATAAAATTCAACTTTCCTTCTTGTTAAAAACTCTCAATCAACTAGGTATTGATTGAATATATATCAAAATAATAAGAGCCATTTACCACGCTACCTGACTTCAAACTACACTACAAGGCTACAGTAATCAAAACAGCATGGTACTGGTACCAAAACAGGCATATAGACCAATGGAACAGAACAGAGACCTCAGAAATAATACCACGCATCTACAACCATCTGATCTTCAACAAATCTGTTAAAAACAAGCAATGGGGAAAGGATTTCCTATTCAGTAAATGGTGCTGGGAAAACTGGCTAGCCATATGCAGAAAACTGAAACTTGATCTCTTCCTTACACTTTATACAAAAATTAACTCAAGATGGATTAAAGACTTAAATATAAAACCCAAACCATAAAAACCCTAGAAGAAAACCTAGGCAATACCATTCAGGGCAGAGGCATGGGCAAAGACTTTATAACAAAAATGCCAAAAGCAATTGCAACAAAAGCCAAAATTGACAAACGGGATCTAATTAAATTAAAGTTCTTCTGCATAGCAAAAGAAAGTATCATCAGAGTGAACTGGCAATCTATAGAATGAGAGAATATTTTTGCAATCTACCTACCTGACAAAGGTCTTAATATTTAAAACTTACAAGAAATTTAAGCGAATTTACAAGAAAAAAAAAAACCCACCCAAAAGTGGACATATGAACAGACACTTCTCAAAAGAAGACATTTACACAGTCAATAAACATATTTAAAAAAGCTCAACATCGGGAGAGAGATCCAAGATGGCCGATCACTAGCAGCTCAGGATTGCAGCTCCCAGTGAAAGCGCAGAGAGCCAGTGGACGCCACAATTACCGATAAATTTTTGCTGCCCACGGACCAGGACATTCCCAGTGGAGGAGCCCCACGGGTCACCAGCGTGACCCTTTCGGCTGGCGTGGCTTTTTTGCCAGCGT
>PVKP010031020.1:0-27363 GCA_004027715.1 Plecturocebus donacophilus
GGGCACCTCAGCTCCTCACACCGTACCCCACTCATCACGGGGCACCTCAGCTCCCCACACTGTACTCCATTCATCATGGGGTACCTCGGCTACCCACGGTGTACCTCGCTGCATTGCAGTGCCAGGCAGCATACCACTTCATACGTCACCACGAGTACCCGAGAAGGGCCGTGTCTGGGGTTTGGCATGCTTCATGAGGCCAGCCATGGTCAGTGGAGGAAGTCTGTCTCTAAGCCTGCCGGCTGGGAGAGGAAGAGAGGAGAGACGAGGGGCCTCCGATCGGGCGGACAGAACGCGTGCCTCTGTGCTGCAGATAGAAGCCGCCCATCACCTGTGCTAGCCCCACTGACATGCCATGTGTCAAACCTCACTGATCTGGACATCCAAACCAAGTGGTTGTGCGCATACGTGAGTGGGAACTATCCCCTGAACAGTCGTTGTTTGCACAGGCATTGTGGCATTGTGCTGGGTGTTTTATGTATATCAACACATTCCATCTTTATCAACTCCTAGGGGGATGGTCTAATTGAATCCATTTTACAGATAGGGAAACTTGAGACTTACCCCGGGTCACTTAGCTTACACATTGTAGAGTTGGAATCTGAACACTGACTTCCCCGACTCGAAAGTCTGTTACCCCACGTCACAGATAGCCCAGAGATCATTATCTTGTGCTGACAGTGGGGAAGGCAGGACACGTCAGATGCAGCCAGGTCTGCCGGCCTCTGGTTAAAATTGGTTGCAGGCTTTCTGTCCCAGGGATAATTCAGAGGAGTTGAAGTCGACCGGCTATCCCTGTGTACCAGGCTTAGTACAGAGAGGATTCGCCTGCCTAAGGCGACCAGCCAGTTCCTCCAGGCAGCAAGCAGACTTCCTGCACACCTCACATGTGTGTGCAGTACTCGGGTCCCTCCCTCCCCAGCCAAACCGGGCCCCTCCCAAGCCTGGATCCCAGGTCAGCCCCTTCAGCCCCTCCCTACACCCATGTCCTTGACCTGCCATTGGGTTTGCTATGCCATTGCCCATCCCAATCCTTCCTGCTGTCTTTTGCATCCCTGCTTCCTGGCCTTAGAGTCCTACAGAAGCAAGGTGTACGAGGCTCAGGGTCATGTTGTCCAAGAGATTGCCTCCTCTATCTTCCGTCAGTTCCTTCAACACTTGCAACATTAGGTAGTTCAGGGCACATGCTGGCCTTCTATAGCTAAGAAAACTCCACAGAGAGCAGTGCCTGGTACACAGGGCTGACACGTGCATCTATGTAACTTGCTTGCAATATAGAGGCTCTCAGCCAGGTGGCCAGGTGGGGTTGAACTCCCCCATCCCACAGAGATACTGTCTGCTCCATACACCCTGCACCCAGGAGGCTGCATCTGCCAGGGAAAGAGGTGGTGTTTGTTCACCGATTCATACAAAGGTGCTGTGTGTATGCCGTGGTCCTGCTGGTACTGAAGCACTGTACCTCATGAACAAATGAATGAATGAATAAGTCCCACCTACTCTCTAAACCTTAGCCATAGCAGGGGCGTGTACCTGGGTGCTTGGGCTCACTCCCTTTCCCTGCTCCACTTCCATTTCTGTATCTCCCTTTTCCACCTTCACTCTGTGCTCTGGGTAGAAAGCATTCTATTTTTTGAGATGGAGTCTCGCTCTTGTCACCCAGGCTGGAGTCAGTGGTGTGATCTCTGTTCACGGAAACCTCCGCCTCCTGGGTTCAAGCGATTCTCCTGCCTCAGCCTCCCAAGTAGCTGGGATTACAGGCACTCACCAATACCCCCAGCTAATTTTTGAATTTTTAGTAGAGATGGGGTTTCACCGTGTTGGCCCAGGCTGGTCTCGAACTCCTTACTTCAGGTGATCCACCCACCTCGGCCCTCCAAAGTGCTGGGATTACAGGCATGAGCCACCATGCCCAGCCAGAAAGTGTTCTTTCCATTTTTCCAAAACCATCCTTGCTGGGGCAATCAGAGACGGTCCTGCTGTCCAGGGGGACTTGTTCCCCCACTTCTCCCCTACTTCTCTGGGAGTGTGGTAATTCTTTCTACTTACCTATTTTTAATTTGTTTACATTATGATTAACGTAAACATCACATACAACTTAACTATTTTAGCCATTCAGTTACAGATTGTTGTGCAACCACCATCACGATGTCTCCAGAACTTTTTTCAGTTTCCAGAACTGAAACTGTACCCATTCGACAATAACTTCCAATTCTTCCTTCCCCCCGTTCCTGGCAACCACCGTTCTGCTCTCTGTTTCTGTGAGTTTGACTATTTTAGATACCTCATGTAAATAGAATCATACAGTATTTATCTTTTTGTGGCTGGCTTTTTTCCCTTGGCATAATGTCCTCGGGTTCATCATGTTGGGGCATGTGTCAGAATTTCCTTCCTTCTTATGGCTGCATAATATTCCATTGTGTATATATGCTACATTTTGTTAATCCATTCATCTATCGATGGGTACTTGAGCTGCGTCCACCATCTATTATGAATAACATCACTGTGAATGCGTGAATATGGATCTTCCCTGCTTCTTAACATCCTCTATATCTTCTCTGCTTCTTTTTTTTTTTAAGGCAGAGTTTTATTCTTGTTGCCTAGGCTGCAGTGCAGTGGCATGATCTCAGCTCACGGCAACCTCTGCCTCCCAGGTTCAAGCCATTCTTCTGCCTTAGCCTCATGAGTAGCTGGGATTACAGGTGCCCAGTTATTTTTTGTATTGTTAGTAAAGATGGAGTTTCACTATGTTGGCCAGGCTTGTCTTGAACTCCTGACCTCAGGTGATCCACCCGCCTCCGTCTCCCAAAGTGCTGGGATTGTGGATGTGAGCCACGACACCCGGCTTCTATCTTCTTCTGTACTTGTTCCTTCCCCTCTGACTGAAAACTCACACAATAAACAATTTCAAAGCCTAGATTTGCAAGGACAATCCCACCTTCATAATTCTTTTTTTCTGTTGTTTCCACAATCCACAGAAAAGTCCTAGAAATTCCAATACATTTTCTCCTTTTTGTCTTTTTTTTTTTCGAGGTGGAGTCTTGCTCTCTCACTAGGTTGGAGTGGAGTGGTGTGATCTCAGCTCACTGCAACCTTGGCCTCCTGGGTTCGAGCAATTTTCCTGCCTCAACCTCCCCAGTAGCTGGGATTACAGGCACACACCACCACGCCCGGCTAATTTTTTTTATTTTTTTATTTTTAGTAGAAACAGGTTTCACCATGTTGGCCAGACTAGTTTCGAACTCCTGACCTCAAACGATCTGCTTGCTTCGTCTCCCACAGGGCTGGGATTACAGGCATGAACCACCATGCCCGGCCCTTCTTTGTCTTATATCCAGAAAAGGCACAAAAGTCCTTTATAAGATCCTGATTTTTGATGCAGGAAATTTTACCACTTTCAAAAGTCCCTCCCACATTAAATTGGGAATGAACATCCCTACCTGGCCTGGCCGCCTCCGGAATCGTCTCTGCCCTTCCTTGCCCTGCCAGCCCTCTCTCCGAGCGTTCCATGCCCGTCTTCTGCTTCCTCACCCCCTGCTACTTTCTTAATGCCCTGCAATCTGGCTTGTTGGTACAGCTCTACTGAATCCACTCCTGCCAAGGTCACCAATGACTTCTGTTTTAAACAAGTTTCAATTGTTCTATTTCTTGGTTATCAAATAAATGCTCATTGTAGAAAAGCTGGCAAGTGCAGAGCAGCGCATAGGAGCAGGAAAAGGATCCCACGTGCGTTCGCACACCACCCGGAGGCGACCACCATGAGCATTCTGGTATATTTCCCTCCAGTCTTTTTTCTCTATGCCAAACATTGTCTTACTTTTCACCAACCTCATCTTTCCTGATCCCGGTGGCACTTAAAGCTATTGAATGTTTACTTCTCGAAACTCCCTCCTCCAGCCTGCGTCTCTGGTTCCTGTTCCTACCCCACCAGCCATTTCCTTTGCGGGCTGAGACTTGCCAGGACGTAGACGATGCCTCAGTTGAGTTTCCACAGGGGCACCAGGACCCTCCATGAACCCGAGTGGTAACCCAGGGCACGTCCTTATCAGAAGGCAGGAATAGAGCTCAGGTGATAAACCCCAGCCAGCAAATCTCAAAGTTAAACATTGGAGCGCTCCTATCCTCCTCCCTGTGTGACAAGCTCCCTCGACCCTTCACGTCACCTCTCCTGGAAGGTTTCATCTGACTGCCGGCAGGGCTGCTCACTCTATCCTGATTCTCCTGGTGTCCTCTCAGTGTGGTGCTGTTCATCTTTCTCTTGCAGAAACAACCGCACTGACTTACAACAATCTATTTATGTGGCCGTGTCCCTCTCGAGACTGTCAGCTTCTTAAGGGCAGGGACGCTCTCTTATTGATCCTTGCACGTCCTGGACTCAGTGGAAAGCTTACTGGCCAGCTCTGAGTCCCAGAAGCAACAGCTGACTTACCCAAGTTCACAAGGTCGCATGCAGGCTGAGAAGCCACCGCAGCCCAGGCCAGTGAGACTCCTGGTCCTGAGTTCATTCTTTTTATTTTATTTTTTTTCAGATGGAGTCTCACTCTCATTTTGTTGCCCAGACTGGAGTGCAATGGCGCAATCTCAGCTCACTGCAACCTCAGCCTCCCGGGTTCCAGCGATTCTCCTGCCTCAGCCTGCCGAGTAGCTGGGACTACAGGCACCCACCACCACACCCAGCTTTTTTTTTTTTGGTATTTTTAGTAGAGACGAGGTTTTGCCATGTTGGCCAGGCTGGTCTCAAACTCTTGACCTCAGGTGGTCCACGTCAGCCTCCCAAAGTGCTGGGATTACAGGTGCGAGCCACCATGGCCTGGCCAAGTTCTTTCTATAACACCATGTAGGAAGGGTTTTGATGTGGCCAGTAGGACTCTCCAGGCCTCCACACATGCAGGAGCACCGTGGCACTGCGAGGAGGCCCTGCCTGGTCTGCAGACCTGATACTGGGCGGGGCGGACCGCCCTCTACCCAATTCACCAAGAGCAGCATTTCTCTATGACTCACTGAAGCTTCCCAGACTGGGACTCCAGAATCCCCACTCTGAAATTTCATCCAGGAAGTCCTTCCTTTAACATAACCCAACCTCTCTCTTCCAAACATTTGAGCCAGATAAATAGGGGAGGCTCCAGGTCCTACCTGCTACAGAAAGGCAGACAGAGTTGAGAGAGGGGGTGCACAGCTCTGATTAGGAGATCAGAGGGGAGTTAGGAAGGAGAGCCGTCAGTGTCCAGTCCTTAAGGATGGGCAGGATTTGACGTGAAAACAAATGCAAGTAGGAAACAGCACGAGCCAAAACCTGGCCAGAAATTGGCATGGGAAGCTGGAACACAGCTAGTGTGTCAGCAGCCTCCTAGGGCAACCTTCCTATGCTCTAAGGACACTCTTAGAATGACCCCGGGCCCCTCCCATAGATACAGCAGCTCCAGCAACCATATGCAGTGCTGCACAGGGTAACAGTGATGGAAGGACTGTGGGCTTTGGAGGCAAAACAAACCCTTCTGCCTTTTTTTTCTTTTTTTGAGACGGAGTCTTGCTCTGTCTTCCCGGCTGGAGTGCAGTGGCCAGATCTCGGCTCACTGCAACCTCCGACTTCCGGGTTCAAGCGATTCTCCTGCCTCAGCCTCCTGAGTAGCTGGGACTACAGGCTCACGCCACCACACCCAGCTAATTTTTATATTTTTAGTAGAGACGGGGGTTTCACCATATGGGCCAGGCTGGTCTTGAACGCCTGACCTCATGATCCGCACGCCTTGGCCTCCCAAAGTGCTGGGATTACAGGCGTGAGCCACTGCACCCGGCCCCCTGCTGCCCTTTATTAGTTCCGTGACGGTGGGCAAGTCTCTGAGTCTCTGTTTCCTCATCAGTAAAATGGGATGATAATACCTACCCTGGGAAATCGCTGGTGTGTGGCAGGCACTCTAGTAAAGAACAGAAACCTCACTGTTGCTCCTGTTTTGAGAGTGGCCCTTTCACACGTGACCGACTCTGGAGAAAGCGTGCCATCACTGGAGGGTTTCCCTACCTGCACCCTCACCCCTGGACTCCGGCCTTTCGCCGTCACTTCTGTTTTGCTGTAATGAGGTGGAGCCAGAAGATCTGGGTTCTTATCCCACTTGGCTATGTGACTTTGAGCAAAGAATTTCACTCTTGTTGAACACTTGTGGGACGGAGCTAGTACGTCCTACCCTAGGCTTGTTGGGGGGATTCGTGAGGCGTGTGTGTGAAGCCCCTGCCGGCACACCCCAGGTGTTCGGTCGATGTTTTGGAAATTCTTGTCTCTTCTCCCACCTCCCAGGGCCCGGTATGGGGTCCGGGCCTGGGCCGCAGGTCTGAGTTGCTGGGTGGTGGAATGGGGCGGGTCGCTGCAAGGCCCGGAGATGAATGCATAAATAACCAGCTACCCCGGTCTCACTTCAAAAGTCCTGCTCTCCGACCCTTTAATCATGGAGCTGCTCTTCCCTGGACACCTTCCAGGCCCCGCCCGCCCGCTTCCCATGCAGAGCCGAGCCGTGGGGAGCCTGCATCTTTGCATCTTTGCATGCCGTGTTTGCTAATGGATCCCAGGAACCTGAGGAGCGGGCTGTCTCAGCGGACTCACCCCATACCCCACGTCCCTCACCCCACGTGGCTCCCCCTGCCTCATGGGCTTGGCTCTGGGCTCCCCACCATCACTGCCCTCTGCGACCAGCCTGCGTCTGCCCAGTTCTGCCAGGGTAGAAAATGTGTTAGACAGGACAGCCTCCGCCTTTCGCTGGTGAACTTACCATATGAACTAAAGCATCCGTCCCCAAGGCCCCGAGTTCCAAGCGTTCTCATGGGACAATGGAAACCTAATATTAGAAAGTGAGCCGGTCTCAGAAAATCCAGGACATGTGTTTGCCATGTTGGTTACCAGCCCCCTCGCTGCCGCCGAACCTCTCTTTATGCAAGGCGGAGTATTCCTTTGGGATCAGGAGTGAGCAGTGTATTGGGGGTGGGGGCAGGGAGCAGGACTGCATATGAAATCACATTTGGCAACTTGAGTTGTATTTTTAATGCACTAATAGGGTTGGCTTCTTGAAGAAAAGAACCAGTGATTCGTTTTCATATGGGAATGAATTCATATGGGAAAGAGTTCCAGTGGAAGGAGCTATTTTTAGATGTGCGTATACTGGATTTGCTTAAACTGAGGCACACCGGTATTCAGTTTGCAAGCCTTTCATTTGAGGTTTCCTTCTCTGAGTTTCCTTGGTACTAGAATTCAACTGCCAGTTCTGTGATGTGCACTCCTCCCTAAGGGAGTGGATGGCACCTAGCCACTGACACCGGCGGGCCTGCGTTTGAATCTCTGCCCGCTACATGCAGCCAGGTGCCCTTGCACTACCTGATGGACTGCTGAGCTGGGATAGGGGGACAGCGTGGGGATGGGGGCAATAAACTCCCCTGATAGATCAGGTGGGACAATTAAATTAGGTCACAGGAGAGACAAGACCACAAGACTCCCTCCCCGCAGGACTCTGCCTTCAGAAGTTCTCAAGAAAGAACATCTGCCAGCCGGGAGCACATCTGCCCGTCCCCCCAGCACGCCGTCAGCCGCTAACCTGTGCACATCTTGCCTTTGTAAATCATCTTCAACCATAGCTCCCCTTATCTCAGAGGAGCTCCCCCCTCCTGAGTTCTGAGCTCTGGCAGACAATGAAGCCACAAGATTACAGCAGACCAGGGCACCTTTCCATGAGAATCCCTGCTGATCGCAGCCTCCCTGCACCCAGGCACAGCTAGCCCCAGGCACTGTCAGAAGTCGCAGAATCCTGGAATCCCAGGGCCAGGAGTGTCCTTAAAGAATGTTATGCCTCCAGCTCCTGTGGTGCAAATAGAGAAACTGAGTCCGGGAGAGGCATGCCTTCCTCAAGGTCCCCAGGGCTGGTTAGTGGCAGAACCAGCAAAAGGGCACGACTCCTGTGAGAGCCCGGTTGTCCCTTGTCACTCCCGCTACCCCCCGAGGGCTGGCTGCCCTGAGAGCCTTCATTCTGCCCAGGCGAGGACGGTGTCCCTCGTTAGTTCACGCACAGAGCTCTGAGTAAGTGGTGTCGGCTGATGGCTGACAACATCCTTCACAAAGGAAGAAGATTTCAAAAGAGCCCCGGAAACCTGCTTTCCCATCCTTGTCTTTGAGAGGCAATGTGGTATCGGGAAAGAATGTGGACCCAGAGCCAAGCCACTTGCGTTCTGGTAGAAATGCAGCGAGCTCACACGTGGAGAGTGAACGGCGCAGGGCCAAGCTGGTGGCAGGCGTTGGACGGTGGAGGCCGTTATCTGGAATTCTAGTCCTGATTCTGCTGCTGAGTGGCCTCAGGCGAGTCAACCAGAGTCAACCAACCTCTCAGAGTCTCGATTTTCCGGAAAATAGGAACAATAACACATCCCCAGCCTACCTCTCAGGGGAGTTAGTTCCCCCAGGGACTCTGCAGAGCTTCATAGAGCAGACACTTGAGAGCTGAGATGAGCTCGCTACAGGTTCAAGGTAAGGGTGGGAGTTCCTATGGTGGGCCTGGTGGCTCACGCCTGTAATCTCAGCACTTTGGGAGATGGAAGCAGGCAGATCACTTGAGGTCAGGAGTTCAAGACCAGCCTGGCCAACATGGTGAGACCCTGGTTCTAACAAAAACATAAAAAATTAGCCGGGTGCGGTGGCACGTGCCTGTAATCCCAGCTACTCGGGAGGCTGAGGCAGGAGACTCGCTTGAACCTGGGAGGCAGAGGTTGCAGTGAGCCGAGATCGTGCCACTGAACTCCAGCCTGGGTGACAGAGTGAGACTCCTTCTCAAAAAAAAAGAAAAACAAAAAATGGGAGTTCCAGGTCGAGGGAGCCACAAGGGAACAGCGATTCAAGGAGGAAACTACGGGATGGAGAAAGGGGATCCTTTGTGGTGGCCACTGAAAACAAAGCCCTGAAGCTCCCATGTGCACACTGCCAACCTTCGTGTTCCTCTTTGTCACCTAGAGACTGTGGCCCCAAGGGGAACCAACACTTCCGGAGTCCCTCCTGCCTGCCTCGGTGCAGCACACCTTCTTCAATCCTCCCAGAGTCCTGGGGGTTCCCACTATTCCTACACATGAACACCACTTGCCTCAAAGTCACACAGGTGGTGTGTGGAGGACCCGCAGTGGACCCCAGACTCGTGGGTTCCTCGGTCCATGGCCATCCTCCTGTGTGCCACGTCTTGGGAGCTCTCCTCACCCCTACCTGGCACCCAACCTCTACAGCTGGAAGCTGCTCCCCTGGAAGGACTCCTAGAAAGGTAATGTCCCAGCAAGACTCAGGAGCAGGACTTCACCTGGCTCCTGGAACGCAGAGAACAGGTGTGTGAAAGACCTCTGCACTCACATGCAAGCTTGCGTGTGTGTGTGTGTGCTTGTGCATGTGTCTGCACTTTTCTGGGACGCAGCTTCTAGCCCTCACCAGATCTTTTTTTTTTTTTTTTTTTTGAGATGGAGTTTCACTTTTGTTGCCCAGGCTGGAGTGCAGTGGTGTGATCTCGGCTCACCACAACCTCCACTTTCCAGGTACAAGTGATTCTCCTGACTCAGCCTCCTGAGTAGCTGAGATTACAGGATGTGCCACCATGCCTGGCTAATTTTGTATTTTTAGCAGAGATGGGGTTTCTCCACGTTGGCCAGGCTGGTCTCGAACTCTCGACCTCAGGTGATCCGCCTGCCTCGGCCTCCCAAAGTGCTGGGACTACAGGCGTGAGCCACTGTGCCCGGTGCCCTGACCAGATTTTCTAGGAAGGCCGTGTCCCAGAAAGGCTAGGCACCTGCAGGCCCCACATTCCCATCGTTCCTTCGCGCTGACACTGCGCACGGCCCCTGGAAGTGCAGGTGAGAAACGGGCGTGGCCCTGCCGGCTCCAGGCCCTGCAGCAGGAGGGCAGGAAGCACCCACAGCTCAGGCTCCAGTCACCTCCAGTCACCTCCGGACAGGCCCCCGTGCAGACCGTTTCTGTCTCCGGCACCCTCTGCGGAGCTAGGTCTGGGCAGCGAGAGGCTGGGGGAGGCTGGCCGGTCCAAGCACACGGGGACGGCCATGAAGACGCACTCGGGTTTGGGATTCGGGCGGCATCCGGGCGGGGTGTGCTGTCAGAGGAGCAGCTGGCGCCGGGCTGTGGGCACTGACAGAGCAGAGGATCTGCCCTTCCCCCTGGGGCCTGGGCAGATGAGGAGTGAGTGACAGTCGCAGGTCCAAGCCAAGTGGCCTCTTCAGCCACCACGGAGGCCCCAGAAATACCGACGCTGGGAGGGGCCGTGGGGGCACAGAGGCCTAACCGCCTGTCACTTGGGTCTCTGCCAGGTCATCCTTCAAGCCCTGGCCACACTGGCTGCCCCTCCCGGGCACCCTTCTCCGCCATCAGACCCCTGCCTTCCCCCAGCCAGGCCCTGAGCTTCCTCTCCTTTCAGGCTCCAACACCATACTCAGAAAGACCTTGTATGTTTTTCAAATTAATGCAATTAAGAGCATTAAAGTTTGAGAACGATAGAGTTTTTCATTTTCCTTTTATTTGATTAGAGAAATTCCCACCGCACAGTTCCTCCAAATGAAACCCAGACCCGAGGCCCATTGTTCCGGGGCTTCCATGAGAATGTGTTACCTTTCAATCTCACACGCTAATGTGTTTAGCGTTACGGTCCCCCCCGGGCGGCTGCAGGAAGGATCTGGAGCCTTGATTAAAGCCGCCTTTGCCGGGCAGGAATGTGGGCTCCTCCGCCTGGGAGTCACCGAGGGGCTGGATGTTTGCTCCACAGAGCCTCTACTCGGATGGCCGGCTGGGGACTGGGCTCGATGGCCATCGCGCCTGGGTGTCATCAGGCCTGCGTCCCACTCACTCGTCGTTCTTCGGGGCCTCCTACTGAACCCCAGCACAGTCACATGCATACAACACAATCCTACCCTCCCCCAACACACACATGCACACACACACCACACACACACATGCATGTACATATGCACACCACACACACACGTGCACACCCACACATGTGCACACACATGTACATACATACACACAATACACACCTGTACATACATACACCACACACACGTACACACACACATACTACATACCACACACACACAAACACCACACACATACACACACACCACACACACACCACACACATACACACACACCACACACACACACCCCACACACACATACCACACACATATACACACACACACCACACACACACACACACACACCCCTCTCTTGTCTCCTCTGCTCTTCTCGCCCTCCCCCCTATTCTTTTTCTCCTCTCCTCTTCCCACCTTCGGGTCTCGCAGTGGGGCCTTGGGCTTCGAGGGAGCCTCCCTTTAGTCAGTTCTGTTCAGAGGCAGGATTCAAGAAATCACCCTGCCCCTCCCTCTGTCAGGCCCAATGCTCCAAGGTAAAGGGCAGAGTCAGAGCCAAAAGTTAAAAATTGATTAGAGGAGTATGTAAGGAAGGCCTGGGAGAGGGAGGAGGGGTCATAACCCCTGTTAAAAAATTCAGCTAATGCCAAATTTAAACAGGATGTTAAGTCTACGCCCCGCCCACCCCAAATCACCAAAGGCTCAGCACAGGAGGCCCAGGTTCCTTCCTCTTCCAACGCGGGCAGCTGGTCCAGGCCCCAGGGTGCCCAATGCTCTGGGACAGGAAGCGGCCGGGACTTGCCTGCCCCAAGGCTTGTATCCCGAGATCTTTCACAGCCCAAGCCAGGGTCCTAGGAGACCCCACCAGGACCTGGCCCAAGTTAGGCCAAACGGAAAAACAATCCAGCTTGTGAACTAGAATCCAAACTAAAAATAAGCCCGTCCACTCTCACAGGCAACTCGGCTACTCCTGGGTCCCCTGGAGTTGTGGAGAGCCTGGGAGAGAAATGAGATACCTCCTCACCCCCGACTGCAAAGCTGCCTTGACCCTGGGGCATGCCCAGATGCCTCAGAGTCATTCCACAAACATCCAGGGAGGCCCGCACCTTGCAGAGCACGGCCTGCATTGCAGGGTCTCAGAGAGGAGTGTTCTCTTCCTCTAGGGGAGTTAAAGAAGTGGGCAGATGGCTGAGCACAGTGGCTCAGGCCTGTAATCCCACACTTTGGGAGGCCGTAGCAGGTGGATCACCTGACGTCAGGAGTTCAAGACCAGCCTGGCCAACATGGTGAAACCCTATCTCTACTAAAAGTACAAAAATTAGCCAGGTATGGTGGTGCGAATCTATAGTCCCAGCTATGGGGGGGGGATGGGGGGGCTGAAGCAAGAGAGTCGCTTGAACCCAGAAGGCAAAGGCTATAGTGAGCTGAGATTGTGCCATTGCACTTGAGCCTGGGTGACAGAGTGAGACTCTGTCTCAAAAAAAAAAAAAAAAAAAGTGGGCAGCTTACTACTTCAGGTTGTCCCTTGTGATAACATTCTCAAAGGGAGATGAGTCTTCCCCAAATCCCAACCTGGATAGCAGGGCCAACCCATACTTGGAGATAGAAGACTTCTCTGGCCCCTTCGCACTAAGGCAGGGACCTAACCCAGACCTCCACCTGCAATCCCCCTTCCAGGCTTCTGCTGAGCTCCACATTGGGGTATAAATCCCAAGCAATCACATGCACAGATTTGCTTTTTAGAAAGCCTACCTTAGGCCAGGTGCCATGGCTCACACCTGTAATCCCAACACTTTGGAAGGCTGAGGAAGGAGGGTGGCTTGAGCCTAGGAGTTCGAGACCAGTCTAGGCAACAGAGAGGTCCCATCTCTACAAAAAAATTTAAACATTAGCTAGGCATGGTGGTGCATGCCTGTGGTCCCAGCTGCTCAGGAGGATGATGTGGGAGGATCGCTTGAGCCCAGGTGGCTGAGGCTGCAGTAAGCCCTGATCTCCCCACTGAACTCCAGCCTGAACAACACAGCGAGACCTGTCTGCGGGGGGATAAAAAAAAGGCTGCCCTGCAGAGAAGCTTGGAGACACAAGAGTAGAGGCAGGAAGACCAAGGTCTACCTGAGTCAAGGAAGACGAAGGCTGAATTAAAGCTATGACGGAGGGCAGGGAGAAGTGGGAGGCAGAGAGGGGTGACTCAGCCGGGTCCTGAACCAGCTCCCCTCCTCCGACCTGGGCTGCTGCCTCATTTTCTCTTCCCAGAATCATGGGCTGGGCAAGCTGGGGGACTGATCTGCAAGGCTAAGTGAGGGGAATTCACTGTCCTTCTGTTCATGCAGACACTCAAGCAATACTTGGCCGATGAGGCACATCCACCTACACCTTTAAGCTGTGCCTCCGCACGTAGGGCCTAGAAGGTCTAACCCTTGGATCAGTCCCAGGGTTCTGCCGCAAACATCTGCCAGGGCCAAGAGCCCCCAGGGAGCAGAATCAGAATGTGAACTGCATTTGGATGAAGAAGGAGTTGGAGGAGGCAGCGTGAGGGAATCTGGGGTGCAGTGGAAGCTGCTCAGGAATGTGGCTTCATGTCTAAGGTGATTCTTCCTAGATAATCAGCTAACGTGGGCATCGCCGGGTTACCCATGCTGAGGGAAGATTGGGAGGGGGCGGATGACGCCAAAGGTGAATAATCCAGAGACTATTTCTCATTATCCCTATTGGACTTTACCAGTTGGCTTTTTTCCTCCTCTGCTGGGAAATGTGCTTCCCTAAGCAAGAATTTCTTTGACTATTTTTCAAAATTTACTCATGATTTCCAACCACGAGCAATGCCTCCCCCAAGATGATTAGGCTTGGCTTGATCCTGAGCTCCCTTCGAACCACACAGTCAGAAAGCAGAGACAAAGAACCATGCTGGGGCCACACAGGAGCCAGTGCCCACGCGCTGGGGTCCTCTGTGGCACCAGGAAAGTGCGGGGAAGACACAGTTAGTACTCTAGCCCACACACATTGCTCCCGCCCCGTCAGCCCGCAGTCCAAAAGGCACTGCAGCAAGGATTCGTCTCTGAGTTCCAATTTACATGGAAACGAACCATTTATCTCAGAGCACAGAGGGGAAAAACGAATTCCCTTTCTTTTTTTTCTTTTTCTTTTTTTTTTTTGAGATGGACTCTTGCTCTGTCGCCCAGGCTGGAGTGCAGTGGTGTGATCTCGGCTCACCGCAACCTCCACCTCCTGGGTCCAAGGGCTTCTCCTGCCTCAGCCTCCCAAGTAGCTGGGATTACAGGCGAGTAATGCCACCACACCCGGCTAATTTTTGTATTTTTAGTAGAGACAAGGGTTTCACCATGTTGGCCAGGCTGGTCTCGAACTCCTGACCTAGTGATCTGCCCACCTTGGCCTCCCAAAGTGCTGGGATTATAGGCATGAGCCACTGCACCTGGCCTGAATTCCCTTTCCTTAATACAAATGACTAAATCCCCCTTTGATTTCTTGCTTTAAAAAAAAGAAAAGAAAAATCTGAAAGCTGCTGCCATTTGCTGTGGACGCTGGATGATCATTCCGAAAGGCAGGAGAATAAATCCAGAGGCCGGGCCAGGCTCCTTGCCTGGTCCTGGTGGAGCTGCCACAGCCACCCCTCGAGTCTGGCAGGGGCTCAGGAAGGACAGGAGGAGGGCTGGGGGGCAACCTGATTTAGGAAAGCAATGACCTTGAGAAGGAGGCCTGGAATTCTGAGCCAAGAGCCCGAGTGTCCTCAGGAAGAGTTTCACAGAATACTGTCTAGCTGGTTGCCCAGGTCCCAGCCCACGCCTGTCCTCCACATCAACCCACAGGAGCCAGCACTGAAGCTTTGTCAGCCATGTGCCCTCTGCCTAGTGCTCCATGGCAACCCTGGTGCTGGCTCCTACTGGCTCTTACCCTGTGCCAGGCTGCATTCCCTCACTAAAGATCCTTAAGTGGGTACTAACACTAGCCCCAGTTTACAGATTATGGAATCGAGGCTCTGAGAGTTCAGGTCTTCTCTCTTAGGTCACACAGCTAGTAAGAGGCAGAACCAGGATGTGAACCCACGTCTCTGATTCTGAGCCTATGCTCTTCATTTCTAAGCTCGCCCACATCTGATTGTGGTTCTGGTCCACCCTGCCAGCCTGCTCTGCCCTGTTCCTTAGACAGACATTGCAGTTCAGCCCCATACATGAGCCCCCTGCTTTTTTCCTAGACTGCCCCTCAGCCTCACCTCCAACTACGTCATTCTACCCTGCTTCTGTGTGCCAAAAAGGCATCTCCCTCTTCCGGGCCCCTGTGGCATTTTGTTTTTCTTAGTGGTTTTCAAAGTGTGTCCCTGGGCCAGCAACGTCGGCATCAGATCCCACCCCAGATCGGCTGCATCAGAAACTCTGGGCATGGGGCCCAACAATCTGTGTTTGCACAAGCCCTCCAGGTGATCCTGACGCACGCTCAGGTTTGAGAACCACTGGGCTACCTCCTGTTTCTCCAGACCCCAGCAAGTCTAGGTGACCATTAAAAGTGAGGTTAGCTCTTGTTGTGCTCTTTGACACTCATCAGGTCTATTATAAAGGAATTCTGAGTGCGGTTAATAATCAAGCAGGTAAAGCTGTTTTTGGCCTCTACTGCTGCTTTCCATTCCCCTACCTGGCATCCTGTTCTGGAACAGCTGACAAAAGTAATCATTGCCATATGGACATGATCACCACGCCCTTCAGAATGAGCTCAGTACCCTCACCCGTTGCCTCCTCACCTCAAGTGGGGCCTGAGGCTCTCTATAAAAATCACCTGAGACCATCAGTATCCTATCTCAGCCTCAAAGAATCTTTCCAGGTTTTGTCACTGAACTGCCTGCCTAACTCCCTCCTGGCCTTCTCCCTGAGGTGTCTTAACACAGCCCATAGCCCAGCCCTGGCCTAGGGAATGTCCTCCCAAACCCATATGTCCTGAAGGTGAAAGCAGACTTCACCCTTACTGATGGAATCTCCAACTTTGATCATGGTGTTGTCTGTTTCTTTAATTCTGTCAATTTTTGTTTCTTGTCTTTGAAGCACTGTTAATAGTTGCATACATGGTTATGACTGTTTTCCCTTCCTGATGAATTGATCCTTTCACCATAGTAAGCCTTTTTCTCTGGTAAGATCCTTTGTCTTGAAGTCTATTTTATCTGATATTAATGCAACCTCTCCAGCTTTTAAACGTATATAATTTTTCATCCATTTATTTTCACCTAACTTGTGTCTTTATATTTAAAATTCATCTCTTGTAGACTGCAAGTAGGTCTTTAAAAAAAAAATCTATTCCAACAATCTCTGCCTTTCAACTGGAATGTTTTGTCTATTAACATTTAATGTAATTATTGATATGGTTGCACTTCATTTTATTTGTCCCCTCTATTTTTGATTTCTGTTCCTCCTTCCCTGCCTTTTTAAAATTTTTTATTTTTAGAATGCCATTTATTTTATTTTATTTTTATTAAAAAAGAATTTTTTTGAGACAGAGTCTTGCAATTGTTGCCCAGGCAGGAGCTCACTCCCGGGTTCAAGCGATTCTCCTGCCTCAGCCTCCTGAGTAGCCAGAATTACAGGCACACACCTCCAGGCCCAGCTAATTTTTTGTATTCTTAGTAGAGATGGGGTTTCACCATGTTGGCCAGGCTGGTCTCAAACTCCTGAACTTGGGCGATTCACCCAGCTCAGCCTCCCAAAGTGCTGGGATAACAGGCATGAGCCACTGCACCCAGCCTAGAATGCCATTTAAATCTATCTATTGGATTTGTAATTATACCTCTTTATATGAATTTTTAAATGGTTGCCCCAGGGATTACAACACATCGTTAACTTTTCACAGTCCACTTAGTTACTATTTCAAGTAAAATATAGAAACCACTGCCCCCTATCCTTTATGCTATAGTTATCATATGTGTTACATCTACACACATTATAACACTCACAAGACAATGTTTTTTGTTTTTTGCTTTAAATAATCACGTGAATTTTAGAGCAATCAAGAAGGCTCATTGCCAAAGGGAACCTCACAATTGGATGAGGCCCTTGTCAGGAATCTGATTTCGCTCGTTGCTAGGAAAGGAAACCTGAATATTACCACGTTCTTTCACTTCTGGCTGAAGGTGAATTCTGGGGCCGCGGATCAGAGCCACCGCTGGTCCTTGGTGGTCAGACATGATGACCCAGAGTGAATATGCAGATTAAGCCTCATCAGTATCCTGTCTGCCTCTGCGTCTCTCATAAGAGGCCCTTTTGCTGATCTTTTTATGAGTTGTTTTTTTCCTCACCTCTCCCCCTAGGTTATATAGATCCTGAAGGTAAGGAATCTGGTCTTATGCATCGTAGGTACTCAGGCAACTTTACTGAAAGAGCAAATGAAGCCTGCTCACGCCTGTAATTCCAGCCCTTTGGGAGGCCAAGACATGTGGATCACAAGGTCAGAAGATCGAGACCATCCTGGCTAACATGGCGAAACCCCGTTTCTACTAAAAATACAAAACATTAGCCAGGCGTGGTGGCAAGCACCTGTAGTCCCGGCTCCTTAGGAGGCTGAGGCAGGAGAATCACTTGAACCCGGGAGGCGGAGCTTGCAGTGAGCTGAGATCACGCCACTGCACTCCAGTCTGGGTGACAGCAAGACTACCTCTCAAAAAAAAGAGCAAATGAACCCTGAATGCATCTTCTGGTCATTCTAAAGGCAGTCATGCGCAGGAGGGAAAGTGTGCGAGGAAGAGAAGGAGGCGCGTCGGTATAGATGCCTCAGGAGTGACGGCAAATCATTCCAGGGGCAGGAGGTATATACAGCCAAAAGCATCACTGCGGATGGATGGGGGCATTGCAAGAGCCAAGGGTTGACTGTGATGAAATGTAAATGTGGGCGTAGAGAATGTGAAGTCTGCAAAGTGGAACAGGGGGAGGCTACCAGGCCAGGATGTGTGGGTGGAACCAGGATTTTCAGCAGGCTTGTTGTACCTGGAGGAAGTATGTCCTGGGCCACCCAGAGCTGCTGACACTGCAGCCTGGAGGGCTGAGGCTTTTTAGAGAAACCATTCATCTGGTGTTAGGGAGAAGAATGAGACAGTGGCCAGGGCCAGGGTGGGCGCAGGGCTGTGGGCTTCACCATAAGGGAGACAAGCGGAGGGCATTCATCTGGGTGCTTGTAGGAGACACAGACAGTCGGGGTTCAAGGGAGTGGAACTGAGCCTGATCAGAAAAGGTCCTTTGTTCTGGAACACAGGGGCCTGAGAGTGTCCTTTGACCTGAGCCTCAGGAGGAAGAAGGATGTCTTGGCACAGCAGGGTCTCCCAGGGGTCAGGATAAAGGAGGAGCCCATGACTGTGAAGAGATGGGACTGGGAGCGCCTCTGAGTCATGCCCTCAGCCTGTGCCAAGCTAATTGAATGACACGAGACCTGCAATACCTAATTTCATAGGACATATGATAATGGAGTAGTGGGCCAGGTTTTTGCACGTGGCTTGTAGAAAAGCTGACAAGGAGCAGAGGATGGAGCAGAACAAGCCGCAGCACGCTTCAGCTCGTGAGAGCCAGTTAGCCAGTCAGCGGGGTGCTGCCAGCTGGGATGAAGGAAGTGCCTGTTGATTCAAGGTAGGGGAAAATGAGTGACCGTTATTTTGAGTGAGGAATTCATACCCAACATGGTGTGAGGTTAAACAAATCTGCAGTGAGACTTGACCTGTTATAACAGTCTTAAGTGTTTTTGGCCCACGGCAGGAGGGGGAGGCAAAGGCACAGCTGCTTATGAGACCTACGGTGTGCACATCCCCACGCCAGGCTGCCTACTAGGAGAGTGCCACTCTCAAGCTTTGTGGGAGCTGGAACTCAGGCACTGTGGGAGTTTGGGGTTGCTGGAATTTTCCTATCTTGTAACACAGAATAGCTGCTCTTTCATGCATTAAACTTCTTTCTGACACCATGTGGTCAGCACGATTGCAAAAAGACAGTGTTGGCCAGGCATGGTGGCTCACGCCTGTAATCCCAGCACTTTGAGAGGCCGAGGTGGGCGGATCACCTGAGGTCAGGAGTTCGAGACCAGCCTAACCAACATTGAGAAACCCAGTCTCTACTAAAAATACAAAATTAGCCAGGCATGGTGGCGCATGCCTGTAATCCCAGCTCCTCGGGAGGCTGAGGCAGGAGAACTGCTTGAACCCAGGAGGTGGAGGTTGTGGTAAGCCAAGATCATGCCATTGCACTCCAGCCTGGGTAACAAGAGCGAAACTCTGTCTTTAAAAAAAAAAAAAAAAAAAAAAAGACAGCATTAGGCCTTTCATTAGGTTTCTGGGGATTCGAGCCAAAAGGAGTGTGAACCCCTCCCCCAACCCCTTCCCCAAGAGGAAATGCCTGAGTATTTGAAAATGCTCTTTATTTCCAATCCAGTCCAGCTGTAGCGTCCCTTACATTCAAGGTGACTGCCATTGTAGTTGATTCAGGACCTGGACAAACTGGATCTTTGCAGAATTCAAAGCAGATCCAAACAACTCCTGAAGGCCACCAGCCTTCTTCAGGAAGCCTCCTCCAGCGTGGGGGTGTAGAGGCCACTGCTCCAGGCAGATCTCCTGGCTCAGGGACAAATGTGCTGAGCTCTTTTTTGGCTGGAGCAGCCGATCCAATTCTGTAAGCTGGCCCTGCATCTCTGCCCAGGACGGAGTCAGCGGGCTTGTTCCTAGGCTTTATGAAGTGGACTGCTCATCACCACGGGGAACTGTGAATGCAGCAAGGTGGGCAGGATCAACGGGGCAGGATGTCCCTTTCTGGGCTCTACCATGTGAATGGTTCTGCCTGGACACTTGGAAGTTTGGGTACATCCATCCTGCTTGACGTTCTACAGGGGGATCTTTCAAACAAAGAAATGACTAAATTGGCTATCCTGGTAGATAGCCAAATCACAGAAAAAATCAACTACAACTGTATCAAACAACTCAAGTAAGCATTTTGCCTAATTGCAGGTGTGCAGCGTGGTTGTGTTTCCGGTTCTGGTGGCCCAGCCCTGCTCCTCCAGGCAGGGGTAGGTGAGCCCACGTGCTGACTGGACTCAATCGCCTCTTCGAGTCGTCAGTTTCCGTTTTCTTCAACTGCCCATGCTGACAGGGACCGAGAGACCCCGTTTCTAGTTCCTTAGTACCTGGCGGTTATACTGCAATGCCTGGCGTTGCAGTCGGCACCGGCTCATGAGGGCTTTTCTGCTGCCAGCTCTGTGTGCTTCTCACCCCCGTCCCTCATCACGTCCCCCTCCACTGCTTTGTCGCATAGCCTTGCTCCCCTAAGGTGCTGCATCGAGCCCCTATCGGTACCCCTCTCAAGGTTCCCTCTTGCAGGTCCACGCTGTCTACAGCCCTCAGCTGTGTGGGCTCTGGAGGCGGGGTCATTGCTGCACAAAGCCACTTTGTGACCAAGAGCCCTTCAGCCCAGCATGGAGGTCAAGGCGAACACTTGGCATTTTGACACCCGCATACTTATTTTTTGTTTTCCACTACACATCAGTATTGCAATCCCAATTCTATACCTCAGACGCTTTCTAATTAGTCTATCAGCACACAAAACATTCCTTCAGCACAGCATCGTTGCAGTGACCGCCACAATCATCCCAAGCCATCAATTCATAAGTATCATCACATTAATAGTTTAAAGTTAACCAAATATTAATATACTTTGTTTAACAATTAAAATAATGGTGATTCCTTATTTTTATTTGTTTTTTGAGGTGGAGTTTTGCTCTTGTTGCCCAGGCTGGAGTGCAATGGCACGATCTTGGCTCACCACAACCTCCACCTTCCGGGTTCAAGCGATTCTCCTGCCTCAGCCTCCTGAGTAGCTGGGATTACAGGCGTTTGCCACCACACCCAGCTAATTTTGAATTTTTTTTTTTTAAGGGAGACAGAGTCCCCGGGCTGGAATGCAGTGGTGCGATCTTGGCTCACTGCAACCTTTGTCTCCCGGGTTCAAGTGACTCTTCTGCCTCAGCCTCCTGAGTAGCTGGGATTACAGGCATTTGCCACCACGCCCAGCTAATTTTCTATATTTTTAGTAGACAGCGTTTCACCCTGTTGGCCAAGCTGGTCTTGAACTCCTGACCTCGTGATTCGCCTGCCTCGGCCTCCCAAAGTGCTGGGATTGATTATAGGCGTAAGCCACCACGCCTGAGCAATTTTGTATTGTTAGTAGAGATAGGGTTTCTCCATGTTGGCCAGGCTGGTCTTGAACTCCTGACCTCAGGTGATCCACTGGCCTCGGCTGGCTTTGCCTGGCCCTTGCAGGTGGTACCTGTGACAATGGATCACACAGTGGAACTCTGACCCGAGGGTGGCCAGGAACCTTCTGTGCCTTGTTTGGTGCTGAATGTTGGTATTGTGCCAGCACCCACCACCTCCTGTGCCCCCTCCCATGGCGCTCTTCAAGTCATGACTGTGTGACCGTCACAGGTTCCCACACATGCCCGTCACACAGGTGTAGGTGAGTGAGCGACTCCTGAAAAACAAAGGAAAAACTGTTCAATGTTTCTGAAGGCTCGTTAGTGGGAAAACTCCCTGTTTCAGTGTGTATGAGGCTGGGTCATCTAGGTGGGCTCACGGTAGCACACGCACCTGACGTTTCTGTGTGGAGGACTGTGAGGAAGGGGGCGGGGACACGCCTTTGGAAAGTACAGAGTGCTGGCTTTGATACTCACATCCCTGCTGTGAGGCACGCAGGGTGGATGCCATCCCCAATTTCACAGATGGAAACTGAGATGTCACGATTTGCCCCCCGCCCCACACTGGTGGAACCAGGAAGAAAACCTGGGTCTTCTGTCCCTCCAGCGAGAGGTTTCCTACACTTCCACACTTCGTTTACTGAAATGGAGAGATAACACTAACCCCTTTTTTTTTTTTCTAAAGACAGAGTCTCACTCTGTGGCCCCGGCTGGCGTGTGCAATCTTGGCTCCCTGCAACCCCTACCTCCTGGGCTCAAGCGATTCTCTTGCCTCAGCCTCCCAAGCAGCTGGGATTATAGGCACCCAGTACCATGTTTGGCTAATTTTTGTATTATTAGTAGAGACGGGATTTCACCATGTTGGCCAGGCTGGTCTCGAACTCCTGACCTCAGGTGATCCGCCTGCCTCGGCCTCCTGAAGTGCTGGGATTACAGGTGTGAGCCACCACGTCCAGCCCTCTCCCTCCCGTCCCCTCCGCTCCCCTTCCCTTCCTTCTCTTTCTTCCTTTCTTTTCTCTCTTTCTGTCTCTCTCCCTCTTTCTCTCTTTCTTCTTTCCTTTTTTCTTTCTTTTGTTCCTTTTCTTTCTTCCTTTTTTCTCTTTCTGGGGAGACGTATAACTGGCTCCCAGTTGCTGTGAACAGGGGAAGAGGCAAGAATCACACTGGCTGGTGGGTTTGGGGCACTGACAAAAGAACTTTGCTTCCCAGCGGCTTCTAAGGGGAGCGGGGGCACCGCAGGGCTCGGAAGAGCGGATGGAATCACTTGCAAAACCCTCATAAATCTGCAGGCCCAGCTGTTCCTCATCTGATGATCCTGAAGGGAAAGTGTGAAATAGTCGAGATGCTGATGGGTCTGGGGGGCCCCTTCAAAGGCAACCCAGTTTTCCCAAGGTCCCTGGAGCTGGGGTGGGAAGTATCCGGAAACGTCTGAAGGGTGTTTGTTAGCGCTGGGAGGCCTGGCCCCCAGAGACCAGGTGCACACATGGAGTGTGCCTGGGAACGCCCCGGGCTTGGAAGTTCTGGAGGTGCGGGCAAGTCCCATGTCCCAGAGCGAGAGAGCAGGGCGGGCAGTCCTGCAGGCCCGAGTTTGCCTCGCTGCTCCAGCGCTGAGCGGCTCACGCATGGGAGGCCCCGCACACACTAGGTGCCCAGCGTTCTTACCCTGTCCTCTTTCCTCTTCCCCTGCCCCGAATCAAGAAGGACCTGGAGAGGCGGTCCTCGTTAGTATAGCGGTAAGTACCCCTGCCTGTCATGCCAGAGACCGGGGTTGGATTCCCTGATGAGGAGGCTGTCATGACGCTTTGGCCGGGTGCGGTGACTCACGCCTATAATCTCAGTGCTTTGGGAGGCTGAGGCGGGTGGATCACTTGAGGTCAGGCGTTCGAGACCAGCCTGACCAACATGGTAAAACCCGGTCTCTACTAAACCACAAGATTAGCCGGGCGTGGTGGTGGGTGCCTGTAATCCCAGCTGCTACTTGGGGGGCTGAGGCAGGAGAATCACTTGAACATAGGAGGTAGAGGTTGCAGTGAGCAGAGATCATGCCATTGCACTCCAGCCTGGACCACAAAAAGGCATCTCAACATTTCAGAAAAAAAAAGAAGGGGCTGTGTCACACCGACCCCTGAAGCCAAGTCCAGGGAGGAGGAGGGGCGGCCCCAGCACATACAGCTGTGTAGAGACAGATGGGGTCCCAGGCCTGGCTCTCTGGTCAAGGGTCCTGAGGGGAGCAGGCTACAGGAAGAGCACAGAGTGGGCAGGCAGGGTCTGTGAGCCCAGGGGCCGCGTCCTGCTTGAACCAGAGGCTTCCAGGCCAAAGGGCACCCTCTCTGTGGCCAAGGTCTCTGGCCTGAGTTGAAAAAATTTTAATTGGGTTCCAACTTCTCAATTCCCCCAGAGCAGAGCCATCAGTCCTCCCAGCAGGCAGGCCGGCCACAAGCCCAGCCGCAGAGAGCACTCACCGGCCAGCCCAGGGGCATCTGGAGGCCACAGGCCAGCTGCAAGATCCCAGGGTGGCAGCATCCCAGGCTACGAGCGCTCGCAGCGGACAGAACCGAGCCGGCCTTCTGTGCCTGGCTGCATGAAAACTGTGTTCTCCAGGGCCTAGAACCCGCTCTGGGCTGGAATCCGATGGTGCTGGGTCCAAGGCTCAGCTGCCCCTTTCACCAGCTGGGGAACCTCAGGCAAATCACGTGAGCCTTCTGAGCCAGGGTTCCCCATTTTTTTTTTTCTTTTTTGAGACTGTCTTTCTCTGTCACCCAGGCTGGAGTGCAATGGCGTGATCTCGGCTCACTCCAACCTCTACCCCCTGGGTTCAAGTGATTCTCCTGCCTCAGCCTCCCAAGTAGCTGGGATTACAGGCACATGCCACCATGCCCAGCTTATTTTTATATTTTTAGTAGAAATGGGGTTTCACCATGTTGGCCAGGCTGGCCTTGAACTCCTGACCTCAAGTGATCCGTCCACCTGGCCTCCCAAAGTGCTGGGATTATAGGCATGAGCTGGCATATCTGGCCCCCCATCCTTAAAATTGTAACCCTCCATGGAAGGATGGTAAGGATTGCTGAGCAATCCTCAGAGGCCCCAGGGATGTTAATGTCTGCACCCCATGTGTGTTCATTCCCTCTTGCGTTTCTTTTCCAGTTCTTCTTTCTTTGATTTTTCTCTCTCCTCGTCTCTTCGGCCTTTTTCAGCTCCAATTCTCTTCTTGGCACTTTCTCCCCTCCCTTAGCCACTTGCTTTTCTCCTTCCCACACACGGCACGTAAAGAAGCTGGAGAAAACTCTTCGCATCTTTGACTCTGGGACTCTGGACTCAGGCTTGGCCGGCCCTGGGGCAGCTTTGGGCTTCCAGCTCCTGAGCAGATCGTGGTACTGCCCTCAGCTCCTGCTTCCCTTCACCTTCCTTGTAGAGATTCTACCTGGCCGAGAACGGGGAAGATGTCAGGAGAGAGCAGGCTGAGATAGAGAGTGTTAGGCTTGCTCCGAATGAAGAGACCACTTAAGCAGGCTTTGTGTGAGCAACAAGGATTGTTTATTCACCTGGGTGCGAGTGGGCTGAGTCCTAATACAGAGTGAGTGGAGGGCGGTGGGATAGGAGTTGGTTTTATAGGTTTGGGTAGGCGGTGGAAAGTTACAGCAGTTACGGTTCGGGGCAGTTTTTGCAAGCTGGCGGGGGGTTGTCATGGGGGGGCAGTGTCACAAGTTCCAAGGTCCAGTGTCACAAGGTTGGCTTATCAGTTGAGGCAGGAATGGTTGAGGCAAGAACAATGGAAGAACATTGCAAGGTCAGTTCATCAGGCACTGCAGGAGCTGGCCATACTCCCTTTGCAATTTTCCAGCTACCTCACACTTTCTGACTCCAGGAGGCCATCTGGAGGTATATGTGCAGGTCACAGGGGTCACCATGGCTTGACTATAGTGTAGCCTATGGTGCGGTCAGTTCAAAGGACTTTGCAGGGAGCAGAGGTCATGGCCCTCTCAAAACAGAGACCAGAGGAGGCTGCAGAAAGTGAACACAACCCCGTTAGGTGGCCAAATAATTGGGGGAACAAGTCAGTCCATCTCTTCCCCTCCCCACATCACCATATGCTGCACCCCAAGCCCAGAGGAAGTCCTTCCTCATACCTAACTTGCACCCCTCCCACTGCAAGTCCTGCCTCCTTCCTTTTGGTCCATGTTGATGATGCTATCTATTCATCCCTCCACGGGTGCCCCAGAAGGCCTTCTCCTCAATCTTGCTCAGCTAGAAGCCCCAGGGGAGTGAAAACGAACTTTAAGACAATGTTTAAAGTTTGGCTTCTCATCACCACATCTCAGCTGAGTCCATAAAACTGCCTTATAAAGCCCACTGGCCAGCCAGCTGCCCTCAGCCTCAGGGGCCTCCTGGTTTTAGGACTGGCCCCAATCCAGACACCAGCTGGATGTAGGAACGCACTGGCTTTTATGAAGGGATGTTAACAAGAAGCATCTCTTCCCCTCTGTCTTGTTCCCAGAGCCTCCACTGCAACCCTCAGTCATGTGTTCCTTTGGTCAATAAACATTTACCAAGGCCTCCTGCAGCCAGGTTCTCGGGTGGCCCTGGGGTGGGGGTGGGCACAGTAAGGGCTAAGGGGGTGCCTTTCTTCCTTAGAAGGGCTGGCCCTGCAGGAATCAGCACTTGGGCCGCAAGCTGCTGTAGCTGGATCACACTACATTGTCAAGTTTGTAAATGGCACAGTAATTGTGAAACTGTGTTGGAAAAACAAACAATTACCAAGCAGCCTGATAAGAGCTGCAGGAGGTGTGAGCCCAGAAGCCCGGAGTCGGGAAGCCAGCTCTGTTGGGGATTAGGGGAAGTTCCCCAGAAGAGGAAGCGCCCCGGCGGTGGCCTGTTCGGAGCAGGCAGGGTGGGGCAGGCGGAAGGCCTGGTGGAAGCCCTGGGCTCTCCTTTGCTAATGGACAGGGAGGGAGGGACGGGCAGTTAGGAGCTGGGATCCAGGCCAAAAGCTATGGAAGGAACGCAGGGTCAAGTTTCCCCAGGGCGCTCAGTCTATCTGTGAAATGGACATGGTGTTGGTCGGTTAAAAGAAAACCCAGAAATTATTTTTATTTTTATTATTATTTTCTTTTTGAGACAGAATATCACTCTGTCCCCCAGGCTGGAGTGCAGTGGCAGAATCTCAGCTCACTTCAACCTCCGCCTCCCTTCTGGGTTCAAGCGATTCTCCCGTCTCAGCCTCCCGAGTAGCTGGGATCACAGGCACTCACCACCACACCTGGCTAATTTTTGTATTCTTAGTAGAGACGGGGTTTCGCCATGTTGGCCAGGGTGGTCTCGAACTCCTGACCTCATGTGATCCGCCTGCCTCAGCCTCCCAAAGTGCTGGGACTACAGGCGTGAGCCACTGCGCCCGGCCCCCAGAAATATTTAATGACAATCCCTGGCCCATGTTGAGTCTTTCACCAGGTCCAGCTACTTTCCTATGCATCACCTCCCTTGACTTCTGCAATAATCTTGTGAGGTAGGCAGGACAGGTATTTTAACTCCCATTTTACAGATGATGAAACTGAGTCTCAGACAAGTACAATGATTTGTGGCTGGAGAGACAGCCAGCAAGTGGCAAATGGGGAGCTCTTATTCTCAAGCCCCTGCTCTTTCTCCTGGGGATAGCTTAGAGCTGCTTAGGGAAGAGCCGTGGGGAGGGAGGCATGACGGAAGCAGAGGTGTCCCCTGTCAGCAATGTCTGTCACGGTGGCTGAACTCTACCCCTGTCAGTTTGCCACCTAATGAGGAGGGAGGACTCAAGCAGGTTAAGAGGACATGCCAGGGGAAGTCTCGGACCCTCTGGAGCAGGGGAAGGAAGAGGACTCCTGTAAGGGTAGATCCTGGAGAAGAAAGGGGCTGGGAAGAATTACCCTTACAGGAGACTGACAAAAAGACGGGCTGCAGGTGGGGTGCCGTGGCTCACGCCTGTAATCCCAACACTTTGGAAGGCCAGGGTGGGTGGATCCCCTGAGGTCATGAGTTCAGGACCAGCCTGGCCAACAGGGTGAAACCCCGTCTCTACTCAAAATACAAAAATTAGCTGGGCGTGGTGGTAGGCATCTGTAATCCCAGCTACTCGGGAGGCTGAGGCGGGAGAGTCGCTTGAACCCGGGAGGCGGAGGTTGCAGTGGGCTGAGATTGCAGCACTGCACTCCACTCCAGCCTAGGGGAAAAAACAAGACTCCATCTCAAAAAAAAAAAAAAAAAAAAAAATCAGAGGGGCTGCAGGCTTGGAGGGAGAGG